>QKWP01000439.1:116884-214385 GCA_003550325.1 Gigaspora rosea
AAAAAAAAAAAAAAAAAAAGTTTAAAATCTTTTAAGCCCGTTTAATCTGCAAGCTGCCAAGAATCATAAATATATATACTACAAGTTGTGTAAAAAAACTTAAAAAAAACCTCCCACCGTTTTGGTTAATTTTTATCCAATTTTTGCATTTTTCCAATTTTTACATTTTTCTGATTTTTGCATTTTTCTATTTTTGTATTTATTATCTGTCAGGTTACTATTATGCCCAGATTTTTCATTAGCGCATTTCAAATATAACATTTATAAAAATTACCCATTAGCATTCTTTTAAATATACCTATTTTGCCATTTAGCAGTTTTCAAATATAACCTTTTTCTACAATACCTACTTTTCAAATATAACCTTTTTTAAAAAATAGGACTCTATTAGCTATTTTTCAAATATGACATCACATAAATTATTGGGGTCCTGGCACCATCATAGCAATTAAACGGGTTCATATTATTTTGTCAACAATCACTTCACTGACATAACATTTTACTGACAAAAACTCACCAACAAGTTTATTTTGCCAAAAGTTTGTTTTACTGAAGTTCATTTCACTAACAAGTTTTTTTTCAAAAAGCACCCTAACTTTAGCTCTAATTCTACCTAATTCTACCGGAAGGTGGTCATTACACTGACAATCATTTTACCGAAAGTTCACTTAGCTGACATCACATAGGGTTAGGGTTAGGGTTTTATTAGTTGCAGGTATGTATTTTTAGTAAATTGTCACTTGGTGTGATGTTGGTGAAGTGAGCTGTCGGTGAAATGATTGTTGGTGAAATGGCATGTATCTATTCTACCTGACCCTAATGACAATGACCAGAATTACTTTGTTAGTAAAATGAGCTTCGGTGAAATAAACTGTCATAAAATGAACATGTCGGTGAATAATCAGCAGTGAAATGTTATGTCAGTGGAGTGATTGTTGATTAATTGATTGTCACCCAATTAAACTTCTTTTATATGAAGAAACCCAATATTATGAATTGATCTGTCTAAAAAATCTTTACTTGGATCACTCGATAGGTAGATAATATGCTATCCAAGTAAAAACAGGTTAGTTCAAAAAAAGGCACTATCTGTATCACTTGACAAATGACCTGACAAGTGACTTGTCAGGTCACCTGGGTCAATTAAAAAAATCATAAGTAGTTAATATGACTAGTAGATTGTATTACCTGAGCAGAAACAGGTTAGTTTAAAAAAAGGCACCACCCAGATTATCTAATAGGTAATGCAATTTAATCAATATCAGGTCAGGTTAATTAATTAAATTGATTATTTTATTTGTTACTTGACTATTTTCAACACATAACTACAGAATATATATAAAAGAATTTGTTTTGCTAGTCACATAATCTGCAGACATTTCATAGCATTGGTTAGTTACCATCCTATTATTGCATAACACCTAGTGGGTACAGTTTGGTTGATGAGACAAACTATCTACAAAACCTGTATTTTATATACTCTGTGACAAAATACAGTCAGACCTCTATAAATACAACCTCCATAAATGCAATATTTCCCTAAATGCATGTTTTTTCTTTTCTATAAGATGTTATTTGTGCTAAATGCAAGTTTTATATTCTGTAAATGCACTTTCTTTTAAATAATATTTTATAATACACTAAGCTTCCTAAATGCACGTAGCCAATTAAATTTTAGTATTTAAAATAGGTTATACAGTTTTGGTAAAAGTTATACAAACTTGATAATGCAATTTTTAAACCTGCAATTTAATTGGCTCTCTCTAAATGCAAACTTCTCTAAATGCATGTTGTAAGCTCGTTCCTATGAGTTGTATTTATAGAGGTTTGACTTTATATCTTTTCCAAAAGGAATCCATTTTGAGAGTAGTGGGTAAATGCTTAACAACAAAGCTAGACTTGTATCAAGCTAACAGAAAGACAAAAGAGATAAAACAATTTTAAACAATTCCTTTCTTAAAAAGCTAATTCCTATGATCTTACAATTAAATATTAGCCCTTACTCATTATATTACTTTTATTTAACTCTTAAATATATTACTTTTTTATCGATATTCAAAAAACTAATCTATCAATTACCCTGCATCATGGACCAGGTTATGGCCTCATAACAAATGGATGTCCCATGACTTCATTCATGACCATATATACTTTATTTGTTATGGACCAATTTACTAGTAATCTGTGAATTACCTGTAAGTCAACTTGACCTACAGATGACCTATAGTTCAACCCACTAGTCACCCACAAGTTGATCTACCCATTCTCACTTGAACTGTTGCAACTTGACCTGGCTCACCCATCTACTTGCAGGTGATCTGGGTGATACCCATCTGTGTTAAATCTCTATTCCAATACAATTAAATCAATAGGCTGTAATTTTTGATACCATATTTACTCAAAATAATGTGTACTTGCATGTTATTTTAAGAGGATGCACATTATTTTGAGTATGCGCATGGGTGTTATTTTGGAATAAAGATCTAATTTCTAAAAAAAATTGTGGTTAAATATGTGTGATGCATAAAAAATCTGTATTTCTTAATTTTATATAGACTTTTCAATCTAAGTCAGATTTTTTGACTAAAAAAATTCTTATTTCAGCTTGTTATTTGAATTTGTTATTTTAGCAAATTATTAATTTAGTATTTGGAGTATATTTTATATTGGTACACACATGCATTATTTCAAAACCAATATGCTATTTTAAGAAAATGCAATTTTTGAAATAACACTCATATATATTATTTTCGTAAATATGGTATAACAAATAATAGTAGCTTGATACAAAGAATCCCAAGATACATTGATATAATGGGCTAAAAGGTTGTAACAGAATAAAAAGAGGCTCCAAAACTCTGCTACTTTTGTGATGAAGAGGGTTATTTAAAAAGAGACTGTTATTAATTTAAGAAGGCTAACATATTTACCTAAAATAACGCACAGGGACGTTATTTTGAGGTTCAGCCCAAATTAAGCTTAATTTAGGCTGAAATTCGTAATTTCACCCTGTGCATTATTTCAGGTAAATATAGTAATAAGTTAAACCAACATTATAAGGAATATAAAGAGCTTAAAAACAAGCAAAATTTAAGAGACAAAATATTAGAATCTACACAAGAAATAGAACAAGAAAAACAAAAAATCCTTACTGTATAAAACTCAAGAACTAGACAAACAAGCAACTACAATAGTAGAGCAAAATGTACATATAGAAGATACAAATCAGGGCATAGTGACTTAGAGAAGTTGGTAAGTTGTCACCTCCAAGTGGCAGGTCTAGAGTTCAAATTCCACTAGTGACATTTTAAAAAATGGACCTGTGTTCCAGTAACTGCTTCTTATTGATTAATTGGGTACATTACTTGTAACCTTGGTATACTATCTTGAATAGGAGCTTTTAGGCATAGTTGTGTATTATTATACAAACAAATTCAAAAAACTAGAAAAATAGAAACCCATTTGGCAAGTCTCGAGTAAGAAGGTAACAAAGATCTTTAATGGTACTACCAGAACCAAAATATCAGAAACCAGAGCCAGAGAACTGAATAACAAGTTCTTCAAAGGAGAGCGTCCACCAATCTGGCTACTAGAGTTATACTAAAGGAAAAGGACCTATGCTCTGGAAGTAGGTAACAGGGGAAGAAAAACTATAAAGCATCTAATACTAGGTAAATCGATCCTTTCAGGCTAACTGGATTGAAAATTTGAAAGGTATCAGAGTAGGACTAGTAAAAAAGTAATAGTAGGTACTGGGTCAGAGCAAACCTTACAAAAGCAGAAGTAGTTAACTATAGC
The DNA here is from genome assembly GCA_003550325.1 of Gigaspora rosea. NCBI lineage: Eukaryota > Fungi > Glomeromycota > Glomeromycetes > Diversisporales > Gigasporaceae > Gigaspora > Gigaspora rosea. Next base: position 120,683 of record QKWP01000439.1, read on the forward strand.
AGTTGCAGGTATCTCTCTGACTAGTGTTGGCCTTAGTAAATATGTAAGTTACAAAGTATAGATAATACCTAGGTGAAACAGGGAATGCTCTACTAGGTTCCGCAATTTGATTTGATCTTCAAATATTTGAATCAAATATTTGATCAAATTCAAATTCAAATTTGACTATATTTGATTTAATCAAAATCAAATATGGCCAAATTTGATTTGATTTGACAAATATTTGATTTGATTTAAAAATTACTATTAAAAATTCAAATTCAAATCAAATTCAAATTCAAATATATGAATCAAATCAAATTCAAATCAGAGTCAATTCGATTTGATCAAATTCAAATTGACCCAATATTTGATTTGAATTTGAGAAACCCTATGCTCTACCAAGTCTCTCATGAGAATAAATTAGTTCTAAGGGAACAGCATACAGGAGACCTTGACTAACTTATATAACATAAAATTTGTACCAGTAATACAAGTAGGATTGGCAAAAGAAACTAGGACCAGAGAGTTTAAATAGGCAATCCCTAATTGGGTTGCAGGTATGGCAGCTAGTATAGAACCTTCAGATAGACTACTTAAATTAGACAACCAAAAGTTGTATGTGTAGCTAGTTGTATCCTTATCCATGTAACAAATGTTGGGTGCCCAAAGAGGCCCCGCCTCCTTGATTCACAGACTTGAATAAAAGACTTATCATCCAATTTGGGAACTTTGATATAAAAAAGATGCAAATCATCCACCAAACTAGAGCAAGTGCAATCAAGTTTAAATAATAAAATGTGATTAGTTCAAAACCCCTATAGCATTACCAACTGCACCAAATAAAGATAATAGTACACTAGAAAGTCTAGTAATATACAAAGAAAAAGACAATTAGAGAAATAGCAGCAGAACATATAATTAACAAACACCAATTAATTGGTGCACATATATAAATAATAAATTCATTAAGGTTTAGATATAGCAAGATAAAAAAGAATAAAAAAGAAAAAAGAAAAAATATGTGCTTAAACAAAAAACCTAAATATCAAAGCAATGAAAAAACATATCATCACAATTGTGACATTAAATGTTAAGCCTGAATAATAGAATTAAATGCAAAAAAACTCTTACTCTTCTTAAATCATACAAAATAAACATTATACTAATTCAAAAAACTAACCTAAATAATATATCCATGCAAAGCATTCTTAAAAATCAATGCCATCTAGACTCAATATAGTTATTAAAGATGGCCATACTAGTAGAAATAGAAGAATAAGGTTTAGTAATCAACAGGTTTTATACAATAGAAGAGTAATAACAACTAATAATTAAAATACTTAATATTCCAAACTACAAATGTCTATATTTCTTTTAATATCTCTAATAGGTGTAATTTTTTGAGGCATAGTGCCTAGTATATATAATAATACAATCAACATTGTAGATAATAAATAACTTTAATACAAATTTAAACCCTATAGCTAACAGAATTAGTCAATTATATAGTCATTATAATCTGACTAGAGTCAAATTAGAAAAACTTATAGAAGGTTTTACTAATACAGCATGTATAAGCAATACAAAACTCTTTATTACTTATTATTAAATAGTTAGAAATAGGCAGTCTATGGTCACAAGAATTAGATTACATATTTTTTGACAATAAATATATACAGATGTATAAAAAAACAAAAACCAAATTTGAAAATTCTAACCATCTCCTTGTATAGTACTCATTATATTGCAACCAAAAAACACCTAGGCCCACACTTTGAAAAATTAATCTATAAGTTCTGGACAATCCATTTATATCAAAAGAAATAAAAAATGAACTAAAAGATAGAGTGGCAATATTAGATTAGGACTACTATAAGATCTAGCTACAATCAATTATTAGAGCTGCAAGCTATCAACAACTCCTATAACTTGTATAGGGAAAATTTATAAAAGAATAACAGAACTAAATAACAAAATTGCTAGAAACCCATATTTGACAAACCTAAGTATTATAGTAGAGTAGCTAAATTTAGAATTACAAGAAAAGCTGAGACTGTTAACAAAAAAATAGCAATTAAAACTAAAACCAAGTGGATTGAAGAAGGTAAGAAGTTTACAAAGTATTTTTTGAATAGTACAAGTCAAAAGTAGCACAAGAGACAACAACAAAATCAGAAACCTAGCATTACCAACATCAGAGAATTGGATAGAAATCTTGTAGTATATAACTGATAAGAGAGCAGTTTAAAATGTTATACTAGGCAGAACCAATAGACATAAAAGCAGTAAAGGATTTGACAAAGAACCTGCTATTGGTTTCTAACAGCAAAACAATGCCCTTGGATATTATAAGTACAATGAAAAGTAAAGAAAAGCAACTTAATCCAGTCTAGCTCCTTTTCTTAGATTAAAAAAAGGCCTTTAATAAAATAAAATATAATTATCTAATACATTTACTTAAAAAAATAGAGTTTATCTTAGTATTTTTAAATAGGGTCCAGAATCGGGCCAGGCTACCCAGGCCTGAGCCCAGCCCACATTGCAAAAGTTCTGGGTTGGGCCTGTATTTTTAGGCCCATAATTTATCAGGCTGGGCCTGGGCTAAGCCCACTAAAATTCCAAACCAGGTCAGGCTTTATAAAAAAGCCCGCAAACCCCAAAAAAGCCTGTTAACTATATTGATAAAATTTTTCTAATCGATTAGTTGCTAACTAATCAATTATGGATATTGCATGATCTTTAGTTGACTGTAACTTATATTATTATCCAAATAATTTACAATAAAAATTTAAATGCCAATTTTTAAGTACATATATATTTTAAGTGCAAATTTTTATATGTACGCATATATAGACTTGATTTAATAATTCATAAAGTTATATAAAAATGGCAATCACTGCCATTAACTAAATCCTATTATATACATGTACTTTTCAATTTTTATATTATAAATGATAAGATATTATACAGTATATTAAGCCTAGATATGAAGAATTTTTGAAAATATATATTTAGAAGCTCATTATAGCGATATCTATTAATTCAACATTGCCTTTTGTTGATAAGTTTACTTAGCCTAGCTTTGGGGCATCGCTAGCATTATAAAATTAAATGAAGTACAAACAGGCCCTTTGAACTTTAAAATTACTGCTTATACAGATGACCTAATAGTGAATATAGATACAACAGAGGATTGGACTACTCTAATAAATCTATTGACAAAATACAAAACTGCAACAAATGCAGTGGGTAAAAAAAAAATCTAAATTATTACTTCTAATGAAAAAAGCACTTCAGACGAAACTGCCAGAAGAGGCAGGTTTTGACAAATTAGATAAAATAAACAATTAGAATCCTAGGGTTTGAGATAAACAAAAAAGGATAGCTAAGCAAAACATTATAGGATATAGTTATTATGAAGATTAATAATCTAACAAACAATATAAAAAGAAGATGCCTTTCATTTAAAGGCAGAATTATAATAGCCAAGTCACTTTTCTTATCTAAGGTCTGGTTTGCATTTTACATTTTCTTTTTAAATAGAAAACAATTAGATAAAATTAACAACTTAATGATTACCTAGATAAAAAACAGATCAAAACTCCTTCTAAGATATGCAATATATTAACAAATATAGAAAAATAATAGACTAAATACTTCTATATTACCAATATGCTTGATGCAAAATTAATAATGATCTGAGTAAAGCTACTAACTAGTAAAAATTTTTGGGCAATAAATAAGAAAAAAAATAAAAATGGCATTATACCAAAAATGCAAAAAAAAGAAGCTCTTTTTGCTTCTTTAATTAGATTTAAAAGATGACTCTGTAAATAGAAGCCATATTTTATAGTATAGAAAAGGCTAAAAGGAGAAATTTCAAATAATAGAGAAGAATGGCTATGGGACTCTGAAAACTTAAAATTATAGAAACCAGTATAGCAAACTTGATGACAGCAAAGGCCACAGAATATCTGAGAAAATATCTATAGAAAGAAAACTGAACATAGTTAGTAATAAGATAGAATTCAAATAACAAAAAGAACATCTTTTAGCAAATATTAAATAAGGCAATTCCTGTGGGTCAAAGCTAGTGTTTATAAATCCAACAATCTCATGTAACTGCCCATGGTGTCCAAATGAATTACAGAAAATATTTTACAATAGAATACTAGCTCAGCAGTAAACTATAGAAACCCATATATAATATGTTGGGTCTTTTGCAAAGCACAGCTCCTTCAGTTATAATAGAAGAAGGTTAGAGCACTGACATTTATTAGGTAATATTTTAGGGGGTTGGGGGTCAAAAAAATCTTACCTTAGTTAAATTTGATTGGCTAAAATTCTATTTATAGATCTTACCTGGGGTGGGGGTAAGCCCCTATAGTAAATAGATATTAGGTAATAAATGTCAGCACCCTTATAGCATCCAGTACTAAATTTGTCAAGGCTCTTATGATGGCCATATGGCTTTACATCATGATAATATACGAATTCTAGGTCTGGTTCACAAACAAGAAATAGGAAAACAGCACAATACCAGAACTAGCAGTGCAGTATATATGAAGAATCAGAATCAAAAAAGAAAAAAGAAAAATATATTTAAAACATATAAATAGTTTAGACAATTAAATCTGTATAAATAATAATATATAAATAAGTTAGTATAATATATCACATCATTTGACATCCCCAGATAACTGCTATTTCAGTTTAAAAAAAATTTTCTTTATAAGATTTTACTATTAGCATTAAGATATTTAACATAGTATACAATTTATTAAATTTGCATTAATTTAGCATATAAGTATAAAGAATTAATTGGTATGACGTTTCGAAATGATGATCAATTTATTAATAAGGGGGCATCCATAAATAACGTTATGTTTGAGGGGGGTCCCCCAAAATATAACAATTTTCTACTATGTAGGGGGTCCCCTCCAACATAACGCAATTTTTTTATTAAAATTTGTCTAAAACTTGATCAAGTAGTCCAAATTGGATGATTTTGGTACCATTCGAATCGTCTCGAGGAGAGGATTCGAATGGTACCATTTCATTTGATTTGGACCACTGAGTCACGTTTTATTAACGAAATACTATTGGTTATTATGTTTTCTTATAAAATTACTATAAAATCAATAGTATTTCGTTAATAAAACGTGATCAAGTAGTCCAAATGAAATGATTTTGGTACCATTGGATTCGTCTCATAGAGACGAATCGAATGGTACCAAAATCATCCAGATCGGACCACTGGATCATAATATATTCAAGTTTTTGTAAAATTATATATATAAACATACGGATTTTGAAAATTTTTTTATATAGTAGAGGGGGGTCCAGCGCTACTATGAGGGGGTACATAACGTTATTTATGGATGCCCCCTAAATCGTGATGCAAATCATTGCTAAATAATACTCAATAGCTTTTTTTAGACACGATTGTACAACTAAGATATAAAAAAAGTTCTATCTTATTTTAACGCACTAGAACCTAAATAATAATATGGATAAGTTTTAAAGCATAGCGATCATTCGATAAAAAGTTTCATTTGACATGAAGTAGCATTTCTGGCTCTAGTATAGGACCAGATTCATATAGAATGCGTTGACTTCACCTGGTATTTGTCTTTTTATTACTATATAAATGTTTAACAAAACTCGTTTTTTTTTATAGTTACTATACAACAGAAGTAAAAGATACGAAAACTAGAGAACTACTAGATGATAAAAAGTGGGTAGACAAATACAACTGAATTAGAACACTTGATCTAATAAGTGAATACTAATGAAATAGAGAAAAAAACTATTATTCATCTATACTATAGTACTACCCGTTCTATCAAGTTATGTACTACTCGACAAAGAGCTATTACTCAAATTAGAAACTAATGCAGTTCTTGTTGCCTGCTTCAAAAACGTTCTGCTGTACCATAATATCCATCCTTGAATTGTTGAGATTTTTGGCACTTCATCTTGTTCTAACTCACCATTATCTGCAAATTCCTTCAACCTATTATGCATATTACTAGCCGTCATCTGGTCTTTAGCATGAATGTTTTCTTGCAAGAACATTTGTTTAAGCATCTTTTTGTTAGTATTTGACATCAGTTTACCTTCACCTTGATTTCCACATGTCGAATTTTCACATAATGCCCATCCTTTATCCCAAGGAAATTCGATATTGAATGTGTTTTCTGTGACCATACAAGTACTTTGTTCTATATTTCACACTTACTATTTAATGGGATGATGAAGAATACGTGTTATCAACTCTATACTTACCTTTCTTCATATCAATGTCACTTGTTGTATCTACAGAATTATTTTTATCTCAGATTTAGATAATAAAATTATTTTATAATATGTTACGGGTTTTTTTTTTAACCTTAAGCAGCCATGCTAATACTTTATTAAGATACTTGTATTTACTATTGTACCAACAATTGCACCTACATAGCACTACCTAATAACTAAGTTTAGCATCATTTGGCTATCTAGTCAGTACCTAAGTACCCAGATACTTAAATGCGACCTACCGCACTGTTCTGATACCATATGGTATTAGAACAGATAGCTTATCTAGCTACTTAAAGCCAAAATAAAAAGGTCAAAGATCTTCTTCATTTTACGACAAGCTAGAAATTACCTTCCTATCTTCTCTTTTTCTTTAATATTTCAAGAAGGCTTGTCAATATTACTAACTTCCTTTAATCTTCCTTACCTAGCCTCTAGGACAAGGAATATTTCCTCCTAATCTATACGAACAATAGTTTTTTAAGAAAACAAAAGAAGATATAAAAGGGGTATTACTACAAAACCTACACGATATCCAAAATGAACAAAGTAAACAAAACAAAAAGAAACATAGACAAAAAAGACAAAAAAAGAAAATAAAATTGACATCGTTCATAAGAACTAATTTTAAAAATTATATAGACTATATAAAGCATATAGCTTTACCCAAGTACTATATTTACAAAAGTAAAGAAATGATAGAAAGATAACCGAGATACGCCATTTTGAAGGGATGCGTCAGAAGAAATTTCTTTTCAGTTCAGCTCCTACATGTCCAGTGTCCTTATCATTCATTGTTTGTTTCAGCCAGTCTGAAACACGCTCCTGACTTAACCCAATTTGGTAGGCGTCATCCCAATCTGGGCAGAGTAAACATTGCCGATCTTTTAGAGGGGGTAAGCTAGATTTCCCACTTTTTGTCGAAATTTCGAAAAGTTTCAAGAAGTGACAAAAAGAAGCCCAAAAGGTACCAAATATTAGGGAGTTGATAAGAGTTACACTTAGCATAATAACACATATCAAAACTAAACTCTAGGTCATTGCCCACTACTTCTTTGCTTGGTAGTGTCAGACAGAGGCCCACTAACGGTGAGTGATAAACTCTAAGCTTGTCAGCTGGTAGTCTATGAACTTTATCTCTAAACGACAAGTGCTGCTCACTGCAGGCTTTGTTTGATAGAGCCAATTTACTATTTTATGTGTTAAATGGAAAGTTTTCATAGATCGGTGTTCTTGAAATTTTTGGTAGCAGGGATCGTCAGAAATATGTTACGTTTTGGTTACCTATCATCTCCATATCATCTATGGTTAGGTTTGAATTTTCTGTATACAAAATTTATATAAATGTTGATATAAGCTGTTTATATTATATTTTCTCACTTTGGGGTTTTGGTAAAGCCATTATCTACTTTGATTGTGGTTCAGTATATCTTAAAATTTTTGGCTCTGGACGATGAAGTTTATCATTACACAAACTGGCAGCTGTAGCAGAAGAAAAGTGTACTGGTGTCCCAAAGTGTGGCAATGGACATGCTACGATATACCCCACCAATGGTCCAGCAGTTGGCCATTGCCAGGAATTATACTTGGATATACCGGTAATGGTTTCTACACGTGGTTTTTTTTCTTTATTTTCAACAACAAATCTCACTTGATTTCGGTTAGGCTCAATATTTGTCAAATACATTCCCGCTAAATTATGTGTAGCAGCTATGATATCAGATCCCTCTATTACATCATATCCAATGCGAACGTATCATTTAATGGCATGGGTTATCTGGAAAAACGTAAGTAAAAACTATTTTATTACTGTTTATAATTATTGTTATTATAACTGTACTTATTTTTACAAATAAATGAAGGCTTACTGCAGCATGATGTGAGTCAATCGTAGTCTTTGCTTCACCGGGCTCCAAAAATAACTATTCACGAACCTCGACATCATACCAATCGAACCAATGAGTCACAATCGCTATTGACTCACTATTATGGTAATGTGGTCTGTTGTCTGAAATTATTCTTATCTATTTTGGTTTCTTTTCAATGTTGTTAAGCATAGTGTCGAAACAAGATGCCATGAACTAGGCATCTTTGTTTCGTATCTGTAGACCAATGATTATATGCACTAATATTTAAGTCTACACTATTATCCTTTTTAGTTATGACCAAGATCGTGTATAATGTCCAACCTCTTTTACCAAAAAACTTTTGTTTAGTTTCTCTTGCTGCTTTTTAGAAGAATTCGCATCTTATAATCTGCGAATATGATAGCACTATCTGAATCAAGGCTTGATAATAATACTTTGTATTGTGCATTCAAATAATGCTTTCTAGCATGATGTGCAAGGAAGAGTTTGAGTTTTTTTTGCATTTCTAATATCTGAGAATGATATATATCACTACAATGTTTTTTTATAAAATCAAAAAAATTAGAAAATTTGGAGCAATCTTGACATCGCGAATTATATATATTTGAACATTCTCCAAAAGCAAATGGCAAACAATGATCAATGCAGCTGTCATGTAATACTTTTCCATCTGATTCGACTCTCAAATGGCGCTCAAAATTTCTTATAAAGTAGCAACGTAAGTTTTCAATTCGTGATATAATAGGATCCTATTTATGTATCAATAATCGATTTTATTTTACTTTTTTTTAAAATTAGATCAAATTAAGCAGGTCGAATTTCCTTGATATATTTATTTATAACGGTTTTGTATTTATACATTTTATTTGTTTATTTTTTATTTTTTATTTTTGATTATTTTAATCGCGTGTATAATTACTTACCAATGTTTCTTTTGCCGTAAATATTTGTCATGCAAAAGCTAACAAATTTTCAAATACTTCATACCCATATTCATTAAAATAATGCACAACCCTCCCAAATCATCATGGTATCGAATATAACTACAGTTAACTAATCTACTCATGAAAGAAGTTCGATGCATTCCATTTGGATATTCTTCGTTGAATTTTGTTCATAGGGCCTGTTTTTGGTCTTGCATGTATAAAATAGGGACTCCAGTTTTTGTATCAGTTTGATAAGAACTTTGTGTGATATTATTTTTATCTTGAAAAAAAGCTAAAAACTGTCTTTCTTTAATTTCAGCCATTCTTTGAACACATTTTGTCGGTCCATCAATTGGTGGTGCACCGGGTCTGTATAATTGGGAGTGTTTGCGCGCCAGGTTTACTACATTTGAACTTACCTAATTATGAAAGTATACAAGTTATTTACAGTGGCCTACCAAGCTATTGTGGACACTTTTTAAAAATTTGTATAAAGCTAAATATAAAAGGTAAAAGCTAAAAATAAAATTATAAACTTATTAAATCTATATCTTTTAAATAAAAAAAATTATAAAATTCTATGCAAAACTTTTTAAGATAATTAAATTTAAAAAAATTTTTAAATTTTTAATCGCGTCGATTTCCAGTTTTTAATATAGGTTTAGTATAAATTGAATACTAATTTTTAGTATATATATAAATTATTTTTTTTATTAAGTAAACTAAATCTAATTATTAAATAAAATTTGTTCAGTATAACAAATTATACATATTGTAAAAATTTCAGAATTTTTTGAAATTTTTTTATTAAATTGCTATATATAGTAATAAAATTATTATATTTAGCAATTTTTCAATTTTTATTTAATAATTTAGCTTTTATATTTAATAAAAATATTTTGCTTAATATTTTTTAAAAATCTCTAAAAATTTAGTACTATATGTAATTTGTTATACTGAACAAATTTTACTTAATTATTAAGTTTAATTTACTTAATAAAAAATTTTTTTATTATATAGTAAATATAATAACTAGTTTTTTAAAAATTACTAATTTTGTCTTTGTATAACATTACACAATATTAATTAATCTTATCTATTTCAAAAAGTACTACATAGAATTTTTTAATCTTTTTTTTATTTAAAAAATATAGATTTAATAAATTTATAATTTTATTTTTAGCTTCTTAACTTTTTTATTTAGCTTTATACAAATTTTTTAAAAGTGTCCACATTACTATGGTAGGCCACTGTATTAGTAACTGCAATTTCAACTTATAAACTAACCTGAAGTTTTTCATTTATAGAGATGCCAAGATTTAAACTGATCTGCGATAATAGATAAAATTCACGTTCTTCCATTTCGACCATGCTTATTACATATCAAAGCACTTTGAAAGCTATTCCATAAAATATCTTCACACCCATGATCATTCAATATGATTTTTGTTTGAATCTTTCGAATCTTTAAATTAGTTTGTAAGTATTCAAGCTCATACAACATTTTCAAATTTGCTTTATCTGTAGTTGGATCATTTGATCGACTTCAAAATTCTTTTTTGTTATTAGATTTAGGGTATGACATTATATTGGTACAACTATAGGCTTGTAACATTGCTTTCCAAGCACGAAGTTCTATATAATTCAATTGATAGGTAGGTGGATATATTATACAGAGTGCATTATGAAATTCGATTATTGAAGTTTCTAGATGCATCCATGCAATAAACAAGCTTTACCAATCTATCAAGAGGCTAGTTGCAATTTTTCTTTTTTAATTTGTTGATCGAATATTATTTCTATTGTATGAGAAATATTCCATTCCTCTGAAGTGCAAGTTAGATCGAAATTTGTTGAATTTTCTTGAATTGCATGTTGAACTGATGGGTGATTGAAACCATAAAGAGTTGTACCATCAAAATTCATCGTTATTCCTGCTTGAGCCCATACATCATCAGCAGATTTATCCTCATAATGCCACAATACTTGATCTCTTTTATAAAAATCCAGAGTAAATACATCATTGATTATTCGTTGTAATGCTAGAGTTCTTTGACCTGTTTTTGTTAGTATCGATGAAGTGAAGCTTTTATTTTCGATTTCCGATACTACAACAATAGAGCTTCCAATATTTAAAAAAAGGGGTCTAAATATTATTCCACTTAGTAATTTTTCTACTATTTTTTCATCGTTAAACCCAAAAATTGCAGGCCCAGAATATGCTATTTTTTTTCAAATATCACGTGATACATGCTGTTAACAGCCTGAGAAGGCATTAAACAAACTTTGCTAGTTTTGCAGTTACTTGTACAAATAAATCTGGGTTGTAATTGATTTTCTTCACTTCTAACTACTCTAATAATAAACTGGCGTTGGTTAAGCACAACCCTAACTTGCATATAAAGGCGATACAGGACAGAAATAGAAGTGTTATCTTTGCCATTAGTAGGGTTCCGCAATTTGATTTGATCTTCAAATATTTGAATCAAATATTTGATCAAATTCAAATTCAAATTTGACTATATTTGATTTGATCAAATTCAAATATGGCCAGATTTGATTTGATTTGACAAATATTTAATTTGATTTGAAAATTACTATTAAAAATTCAAATTCAAATCAAATTCAAATTCAAATATTTGAATCAAATCAAATTCAAATCAGTATTAATTTGATTTGATCAAATTCAAATTGACCCAATATTTGATTTGATTTAATTTGAGGAACCCTAGCCATTAGTTGGTTGTGATGACTACCAATCGCGAGTATAAGGACCATAATGCAGTTCTGGACATATTATGCCTACTTTAAGCAAAACAGTGCTATTAGGAGACAAGTTATTCATTTTTTTATTATTTTTAGGAATCTGCTTTGACATTTACAACTGTTAACTTTTATATAGTTAAATGCACGTCGTGTTGTCTTAATTGATATCGATCATTTTATCTCATTGGTTAGCAGATTTGCAATTAATAATTTTACAAAATAAAAACTGCAACCCAAGTTCAAAAACAGGAAAATAATTACTTTTTACAATTATATGCAATTCATTATTTTCATTCACATTAATTTAGACTAAATATAAAGAACATCTAATAATTTTATTATATAAAAACTACAAAACAAGTGCACAAAACAAGAAAATAAAATCATATTGTAGTAAGCAAAATAAAAAGAGGTGAAATTGAGAGCAAAAGCCTTATTTGCACCCAGAAAACACATATTAGACTATGCACCTGATCCTACCTACCCAGTGAATACTACTACTATACTGCTGTTTTCGCAGCAAATGCAAATTCTTTGTAACTATGCCCAGCTTGTTTTATGCAAGTGAGAAATAGGATGACCAGAATTTTGCTACTAATGATAGCAAATTATGCTTGCTAATGATATAAAATTATGTTTTTAATGATAATAAATTTTTTTAAAAAAATTTTTTTTTAAATTAATAAATTTTATAGCTTTTATAATGTAAAATTTTAAAAATAATGAATTATATTTATTCTAATTTTTCAATGCAAAAATCAATGTAATTATTAATAACAGATAATTTTAATTATTGTCATTAATAAAATGCGCAATTTTATTGTCATTATTAATAATATGTAATTATTATCAGTAGTTTATTATATTGCTATGGTCTCATGTCTGTATAACAAATTGACGTAAGTTATTTTATAATCAGTAGAAATTGAAAAATAGCATGTGTTAATTAAATAATGTAGAATATTCTTATCTGATTTTGTTTCATCATATGATACTATAGCTAAACAAAATAATATGAATATCAAAACCAGGATGCTCATATAAGTATAGTACAATAGCAGTAAATTGCACTAACACATCCCATTAACATGCCCAATTAAAAGCAAGTTTTTGTTGACACTATTATGCAAGCATAACTATATTCCTGGTATATGTATTATATAAAATAATAAGGTTTTTAGATTTTTTGTAATGTATATATATATAATAGCTAAAACTGCAATTTTTGCTAAAGATTTAGTGATACTCTATCTATTATCAAAAATACCAAAATTATGCTAAAATTTATGCTAGAAAATGTAAATTATGCTGAATTCTGCTACTAGCATAATAATGCTAGTGAACTCAAATTATGCTAAATTATGCTAATAGCATAATCCTGGACACCCTAGTAGGAAACCACTAGCAAATATCACAAATTCTTATACTAAAAAAATCTGATTAATAGCTGGCCTGCTTTTTGTGGGTAAAAAACTATTAGCTAATGCTTTGCATCACTAATTTTAATTATACATCAATAGAACTAATATATGCTACTAATATTAATAAAGCATTTTTAATAAATTTAATCTAGCCTTATTGGCTAGTGCGCATCCAAAGAAAATATATTATTGTGTGTAGTTTTTTCAATGATATAAATTACTAATCATTATCATACCTCATATCATAATTGTGATTATCTTATTGGTATTACAAATCATCTTGTTATTGAAGTTATATAGTTATTTGTATAGTAATTACATTCATATGTACATGTGTATATGATTGTTAAATAAGTAGCTATGCAAATCAGCTGCACAAACCAGGAGTGGAAAAATATAAATTTAAAGTAAACTTTGAAATTGTGTTAGATTTATACATGTTATGTATATATCCAGTTTTGACAAAAAATATATTTTGGCATTGAATTTTAATGTGGAAGCTCTAAAATATCTCAGCAACCTAATATTAAAAATCAGTGCTAAAATACTATTAGCTGAGCTGAAATAGTTTCTACAACTTGCATAGTCAGACCTGGAGACACAGGCATAATTTTATAAATTGTATAATAATTATTATTCTAAGTTTAAAATGCAATTAATTTATATAAGCCTATTAAATAAATATAATAAACAATGAAATATTAAAATAATAATTTCGATGTACTATTCAACTCTCTCCTGCAGATCCCTTGACCAAAAATTCCAGGAAACAAAATGCAGAAAACAGAGCAAAGTGCACAAGGAAGCAATACTTGGAGCTATAAAAAAAAAGAAAAAGCCAATAAGTTGCTTTAATACTTTGCAAGAAAACAAAAAAAACTGCTTTACTAACAAGTAACTGCAAGGAGCCAAAAAGTCACAAAGAAAATTTTGCAGAAGTGGGAAATTTTATTACCCCAATCTCGTAGATCTGTTTGGTTACACAAGAACAAAAACAATACAAACAACAAATACATTCGAAAAGTCAGTAGTATATGTGATGACAAAAGGCACAGAAACAGAAAGTTCTAGAATAAACTGAATGACACAATAGAGATAAAACACATTATTATGATAAAAACCAAATACAAAGTAGAACTGGGCCACCTACTCGATAAAGTGTTAAAAAGGTCCAAGGACTATCTGGAACAATTAGGAAATGCAGAATTAATCAAGGCTCTAGAAAATACAAAAATTGAACAAACTAGAGCAGGCAAATATATAGCACTATTATTTGTAGCAGATGCAGAAGAAATAGCTGCAGTTGGAATTTTAGGAGAAGTTATATTAGAAGTTGACAAGAGAAGTAGGCTTGTAGAGTTTAGATACAAGCAAAAAGAAGCTACTACACAGCAGGGGCAGACAGAAAGTAGATCAAATAACTTAAAAGAAAAGAAAGATATACAGAACCTGGTAAATAATAAAAGAAAAGATAAGCAAAACAGAAACATGGCTCTAGAAGCAAAGGAAAGGAAAGCAATAAATGGAGCTACGAATGAAGTTAAGAAAGTGCAGTTATTAAAGACTGACAAAGTAAATATAGAAAAAAAGATAGAAAGTATATGGCAAACAGTAAGAAAAGAAAAGGGAAGACTAAAGAGAGAAGAAAAGGAATTGCCAAGGCCAACTCAAGAAAATGAAAAACACAAAACAAAACAAGAAACAAAAGTACCAAAAGGTTGTGAACAGCAAATAAAAATGAAGAGGACACCACTAAAGCAAAGTGCATGGGTGCCATACACCAGACCATGCGTTGACCAAGCACTGGCAGGAGCAAGGATCCCAGTATGTAAAGTCCCAGGTAAAACTAGAGATGAGAGATTTAAGATAGTTAAATGGGTGCTAAAAGATAGCAGACATTTTACAAAAATAGATGAAGTGTTTGCAAAAGGTAATGCATAGGTAGAAATCGTCTTTAACTGTGAAAAAGGACAGAAAGAGGCAATGGACCGCACAGACTGGAAGAATAAAGGCTAGTTCAAGATAATCCTGGATAAGGCAATAAAGAAAGAAAAGAAGGATGAAAGACAAAAAGCTCCACAGGAGAAACCAAAAAAAACTAAGCATCCTGTAGAGGTTCAAAATGAGAAGATACTGAAGGAAAGAAAGGAAAAGAAGTGAGTAACAGTGCTTACAATATGGAATCTTCCTGAAAAGATAAATAAATAAGAAGTAGAATACTAAAGTAGGAAAATTGAAAATGTGGAAAGCATTCAGATCAAGTGTAGTAGAAACAGAGCACTAGCAGTAGCAGAAGTAAAAGGAAGTATTGCGGAGGAGAACATTCCATAGGTAGTACCAATGGAGAATGGTAAACTTGCCAGAGTATCAGCTAGAAAAGAAGACCATGAAAGGAGAGACACAAGATACCAGTACATAACAAAGCTACATAGAATTCCAGAAGGAGCATCAGAGACACTATTACTCTACAGCTTGAGACAAAAAGGAGCAAAGACAGTGTATATACCTCGCAAGAGAAGTAGTAGCACAAAGTGAAGCATAGTCATTACTTTCAAAGACCAGAAGGACTTAAAAGTGCAATAACAAATCCCATAAGATATAACAATTGGACTCTCATATGGACAAATAATGAGAAAAAAGAGATAGAGCACAAAGAGAGACCAAGTATAAAAAGGAAAGAGAAGACAAACAAAAATAAAGAAATAGAAATAAAAGAAATAGAGAAAAAAGAGAAGAAGAAAGATGTGCCATCAACAAGCAGAAGTGGCAACAAGGAAAGCTACAGAAAATTAAACAAGAATTGGTGCAAGAAAGAAAACATCCAGGAAAGACTTGACATGCACCAAGAAACCTTGTTGAAAATAATGGAAAGACTTGACAAAATAAGTTCTAGGTGGGATAAAACCCTATAGCACTCCTAAGGGTGCCCAATTTGATCAAGCTGATATAGATAGGGAGATTGGAGAGTTCTTGCAAAACGAGAGAAGTATATTTGAGGAAAGAAGAAGGTTCGAAGAAGAAATAGAAGAGACAACTCCCTATTATACAAATGAGAAGTGCAGGAAATGAAAAGAAAGAGCAGAAGAGTATGAGATAAAAAAAGAGTCACTAAAAGAAAAATAGAAGAAATAAGACAGAAAAGAGATAAGAATCACATGCCACAATAATAATAGTCTCAAAATGAAAGGGTGGAAATTTGAATGCTTACTTAATTGGGCAGAAGAAGAAAATATTGCAATAATGGGAATAACAGAATCTAATATAGCAGAAAGAGAAGGAAAATTTGTAGTGTATATACAAATAGAAAGTACACAGGATACTGGTCGAGTGCCGCAGAAAAAAAGAAAAAAGGCTCAGATATAGGGATCTTAATAGAAGAACAATAGGAAAACACATAGGTGCAGTGAAAAGAGTAAGCGAATATATAATAAAGGTTACACTATTCTTAAAGCAAATGGAGTTAGTAGTAATGGGAGTGTACCTGCCAACAAACAGCAAGACCACCAGAAAAAAGAACCAACAAAAAATAGTGGAAGATGTCTCTAAAAAAAAAAGACAGATGCAAATAGTTATCATAGGTGACTTTAATCACTTATTAGATAATGTGTTAGACAGAATGCACCCTTAAACAGTAAATTACAAAAGGCTTCTAATTTTTATCTGGTTAAAAAAACAGAACTTTAAAGATACTTACAGAGACCTGCACCCGACAGACCAGAATTACACATAGTCAAATGAAGAGACTGCAACCAGAATTTATTACATATAGGTATTTGGTGACTTGGCATCCAGGCTGCAAGAAGCAAAAATCGAGAGAGCAGAAGAGATTACAGGAAGTGATTATAGAATAATAATAGCAGAAATTTGGGTAGGTCACGTGACTGCACTAACAAGTAAGGCAGAAATAAAAAGGAAAGGTCATATAAGAACAGTATATTTGTATAGTTGAAGACTAGGAAAACTACGCACACGAGGTACAGAAGCAGCTAGAAAAGGGAAATATGGCATTCCTAATTCAGCAGAAGGAACAAGAGGCAGAAAGGCAAGTAAAAAGAATTAACTACACCTGGGACATAATTGAGGAAGCAATACTCATGGGGCAAACAAGCTCCTACCAAAGAAAAAAGTATACAATACAGTAGCAAACAGAAGAAATAGCCATGAAATGCAGACGCAAGGGAAGTACGTCATATAAATGCAAAGATTGATCAAGTATACAAAACAAAAAGAGAACAAGCAGTGTTAGAAGAAAAAAAGCTAGAAGTTAATAACAGGATTGGAATAATAAGTGGAAAGCTAGATGCAAACCTCCAAAACTACACAAACAATGGTCTAATGCGTGGATTGAAGATATGAAAGGATGGCAAAAGATCTTGCAAGAAAGAAGAAAGATGAAGTGAGAGCAAGAACAAAGGAAACAAATTGAAGAAAACATAGATAAAAGGTGTGCAATAATTAAAACCAATCAAGAAAAGATGATTTCTAGTTTGCTGAATCGACTATATAAGAAAATAGTGCTTGATAGATTCATCAAACAGAATAAAAAGGAGACAGTACTAAGAACAGAACTAGAAGATGTAAGAAAAGGAGTAGCAGAGCACTACAAGAACCAATTTAGAAAAAGAACAACCAAACTGGAGGAAATGTCAGAAAGGTGAAAAGAAATATATAGACCTCAAAAGTATATTGATGAGAAGTAGTTTGATAAAATAGAAGAAAAGATAAAGCAAAAAAAATGGGAAAAGGTGATAAGAGAGCTTAAAGTAGGAACTGCTCCAGGAATTTCAGGCATAAGCTATGTGCTAATTAAACGTGCAAGCGAGATAACACAACAGATATTTAGAGGTCTTGCGAACCTGTGTATCCAAACAGGAGAAATACTGGCAAAGTGAAAAATCACCTAAGTATACCCGATAGCAAAGGATATAGAGTGGAGATATAGTTTAAACAACATCCGCCTGATAGCACTAATTAAAACATTTAGAAAAGTTGTAACAAAGGTCATTACAAGAAGACTTGCTAAAGTGTTTGTAGAAAAAGAAATTCTTAAGGGACCAAACTACACTGGGCTTTCAGGAAACTTTACAGAACAGCTAGTACACATACTAAATATGATAATGGAGAAGGCAAAAGAAAAGAATAAGGAATTATGGATACTTCTACAGGACATGAAGAAGGCATTCGATTTGGTACTGTTAGAGAGTTTAGAATTGGCACTCTGAAAAGTCAAGCTTCCAGAGCGTACAATTAAATATGTCCTAAACCTCTTCCATAAAAGACAGCTAAAGATAATAACAGCTCGTAATCTAACTGAAGAAATAATAGCGGGAGATGGAATAGATCAGGGGAGTTGATTTCCTCACTGATATGGTGACTATTTTATGACCCTCTGCTAGAGAGAGTGCAAGAGGAAGAAAAGCTAGGCTACACAGCGGAGCAAAGCATAAGTCAAGGGATGCTCTGCAACAACATCACAAGGTACCGTCAGGCAGCGACAGCATATGCTAACAATACAACTTGGATTGCAAATAGCAAAGAACAATTGACAAAAATCATAGCGATAGCTGAAGAATTCTTCCAAGCAAATGATATAGAAATAAATGGGTCAAAGTCAAAGTCAAAATTGGTAGTAATGAACACGAAAACCAAGCCAAAAAAAAGGAAGTAATATTTGGAAGAAGTATAGTAAAAGAAAAGCCAAGAAACAAGATTGTAAGATCACTAGGAATCTGGCTAAACAGCAGAATGCGAGAAAGGCTTGTTAAAAAAAAAGCAAAAGGCATAGTGAGCCAAACAGTAAGAGACTTACTGTAAAATACAAAAAAATAACATCAAGCCAGATTGCGTACATAAACAATATGGTGATAATACCAAACCTAAGCTATATACTTCAATTAACAAGAAGTCAGAAAGAGAAATAAATGAGATACATCAGCCAATAATATGGTTAGCAAAACAAAAAAGTAATCTACTAAGGACATTAGAGAATTGTATAATGGTACACAAAGACCTCGGTAGCTGCAGAACACTCCAGCAGGAGTTAACAATGAAACAAATAAGCAGGCTGATGAATAGATTAAACAGACAATAGTCTTGGTCAATTAACGAAGTTGAGAATAACTCAAGGCTGTCAGTGAGCAGGTTTAATACGAGATATATGGGGAAAAGATAGTCTGCCATGTAATGAAGCATGCTGGCGAGACAACTTGGCCTGCCTAATAATTATGAAAGGAAAAAACCTGGTGATTTAAATATTCAAACAGAAAGCAAGCTATGGACAACTTTTGGGTATGGTACTAGAGTACAAGAATTTATAGGAGAAAATTTTTGTTATGGACAGTAAGTGATGCTAATCAAGAATTATTTGAACTAAACAATATTTTTTATATATCTTCGATTTATATTAAAACTTAAGCATGATCGTCTTAAAAATTCGGGTCGGGGTCGGTTCAGGTCGGGATCGGGTCGGGTTGAAGCGCTAACCCGAAAGTTTTCAACCCGACCCGACCCGCCCCGTTCGGCAAGATTGTCATTTATCAAATACCGATCCAACTACCTATATACTACATATAATCTTCATTTATCGAACTTATGAATGACATCATTAGTTGGAAGAAAGTTAGATTTTACTATTCTACCTCATTGCACTAGTGCACTACTGTAACAGTGTTGTTGATTTAAAAAACGCACGATAAGAAAGATTCTACAGTTGTAATCCAATATAAATAAAACCTCCGGCTGGTGAAAATTGAAGGGTTCAGGAGAAAAAAAAAGCTATCTTTAGAGTAATTGCAATCAAAGACATGCTCTAAAAAGATAAAAATTCGGATGAAATTTAAATAAAGGAAGGGGTAGTGTTTGTTGAGGTCTTTGCTAATCACGTAAATCTTTTTTTTTTGAGTTTAGGCATCAAATTGTAACTTATAAGCAAGTTAGTTAATTGTTAAGCCATAAAAAGAAGCGGCAAAGGCGAGCAGGGGCGGGACGAGAAAGACAGACAAAGTCGGCTTAGCAGAGTTATTTCATCTTTATCCGGGAATTGTCTAAAGCTTATAAGATTTCACATATGTTACTTGAATTTTAATCTATAATTTGAATCATAGCTGCAAAGTTTAACTCATTTCTCGTAAGGCCGAAATTGCATTAATTTTCCAAATCAATATATTAATTTGTGTTATAATGAAATTTGATGGGGTAGTTTTTTCACACCAGACTAATTGCTTTGTTTTATCCTAAGCACATTTTGACTACTGTAAAATAGCCATATAAAAGAACCTCCCTAATAGTAGATCTAGACCCGAGTGCAGATCTTAGGATCTTCTTGATTGAAATACTGTATAATTCGTTTCAAACGTCTAGATTGCGTGTTATATATGGAAAGTGTGTATGCGTTTCAAAATTTTTCTTTTTATGATACAAATTCTCAGCCATGTACTACACCCGGGGTCTATTAAAAAATCTTAAAATTTGTAGAACGTAACAGACCTGAGTCTTGCATATGGCCATTTACGGTAGTTATATTTTTTCCGTCCACCTGATTTTATTCTGATATGAAAAAAAAAGACTCGAATTAACCATAATCATTAAACAAAGAATTTAATAAACCCTATATTAATTGTACATACGACATACGGATTAAAATTTTTGTATGTCCAATTGCACATCCCAGATTATGTAAATAGATTAGATTAATCAGGTGTTGCGTTTAAATTGTCATACGCAATTAAAGTAATAATAATTAAACTATAACTAGTAAATTACTATTGATAAGATTTACATTTGTCGAACCAATAAAGCAAATATTTTTCTTAAATCATAGCTTTAGACTAGCTTTACATTGAAATAAAACGAAATGAAATAGTTCAGACTTAGCTAGTAGCTGAAATAAGCAGAAGATTAAGAATCGAATTTGGGATTATGATGTCAAAGAAAGAAACGAAATAGGTGTATTTGGTAGCTTGGATTTCATAAAGTAAAATTTTATGCAGATTAAGATGTAATTAATAAGTTATAAATAAAGGCATTGAAAAACTTGCTTGGAAATAAAATCAAACCAATTTACTTCAAAAAAAAACATGCAATTTCTATTTTAAATAAATAGACTATTCAAAGTCTAATTCTGAACCCTCTATCTTGATAATTTTTTTAATTAAACAATTTAAATGAACGAATCCAATTTCGGATTGTTACAAACTTATAATGTGAAATTTAAAAAAAGTTTATATCCTGGTTGGTAATAAACTTTATTTCTTTGGAGGCTGTGCAGAAGATAATACTGCCAGTAATGACCAATTGGCATAACATAAAGTCAAAAGCGTCGTAAGGTAGGAATAGGTTTTGACCTATTTACGTACCTACAGGAGTACCACCTATACCACCTCAAACTACAATACTACCCAAACCTACTCCACCTCAAACTACAATACTACCTAAACCTACAACAACATTCCCTCCACCCTCTATCCTGCGAATATTACTTCGGGTGATTATGAAAAAACCTTTTCAATACATCTCATTCGAATACTACTTCGGGTGATTATGAAGAATTCACGATTAAATATATGAACAAACTTTTTCAATACATCTCATTCGAATACTACTTCGAGTGATTATGAAGAATTCACGATTAAATATACAGTCGGACCTCCCTAAATGCAACCTCCCTAAATGCATATCTAAGTAAAAACTCCCTAAATGCAAGACTTTTTTTCGGCCCAACTTAATATAACACTTATAGATTTTTACCTCTCTAAATGCATATTTTTGAAAATTTTTACTATGGTCCCGACGCTATGCACTTAGAGAGGTCTGACTGTATTGAATAATACATCACTTTCGAATACCAGTCAGACCACCCTAAATGCAACCTCTTTAAATGCATAACCTCTCTAAATGCATAACTTCTCTAAATGTATGACTTGACTTGGTCCCAAGTCATATGTTACTTATAGATTTTTACCTCCCTAAATGCAATACCTCTCTAAATGTAAGGTTTTTTATCGGCCCCTCGCTATGCATTTAGGGATGTCTGATTGTACATCACTCAAAGAATACTACTTCGGGTGATTATATGCTAAATCATATGTCAGCCAATATAATACTCATGCTTATTGTGGAACTCAAAGAATGCAACTCTTTAATTGCAAAACAAGATAGTAAAAGCTTTGGATGAGTGAAGAGTATGTAATATTTGTTGAATTAAATCTATCAACAAACTTTTTCAATACATCTCTTTCGAATACTACTTTAAGTGATTATAAAGAATTCACGATCAAATATATCAATGGAAGTAGTATATAATCTTGATTTATTAGGAGAAGAGATTAACAGACAGAATTATTCTTGTTAACCATAATGAATTGTGGTGTCTTGGTTTATCAAAACGAGAGATTATTTGCGTTCCGATCCATTTGAGAAATTACACCTCAACGGTGAATTGCATTAGTATATAATTTTGGTAGTGCTTCTGCTGAATCTTGAGAATTCTTTTGTTTATTTTGTTGTTGAAATAACTTTTATATCAATTATACAAAATTTTACATTTAATTCATCAATCAATATAGACATTTATCTTAAGATTCGTTATGTAAACATATGATTGAATTTAATAGTTCTTTCGTTTTACTTATTGAAGTGTAAACTGTTATAACTACTGTAGAAAAAAAAATTTATTTTAAAAATTTTAATTTAGAAAAAAGAATAAATAGGTGGAAAAAAATTATGCCGTATTTAAATTAAGTAGATAAGCAATTTAAGAAATCTTTAATTATGATTTAACTATTATATATTTTTAATAAGCAATTTAAGAGAACTTTAATTATGATTTAACTATTATGTATTTTTAATAAGCAATTTAAGAGATTTTAATTATGATTTAACTATTATGAATTTTTAAGAATTTAATAAAAAAAAATTTAATAAGAAACTTAAATATTGATACCTGAGATAATGAGTGTAAAACAATATGAGAATTTGGTACATGTATATATAAATTGCCTTCGATTTTGAATCATCTATTAACTTATATATTTTTTGATCGATTTATGAGAAACTTTATTGAAAGCAGAAATACATGTACAGGTATATCGTTTTCAATGAATAAAAATTCTTTATACTACTCTACTATTAACATAAATTGAAGCATTCTGCAACTATGTAAACTTAATCTAAGTTTGTTAACTTATAAAAATCTTAATTCTTGATAACTTAGTGTAAAATAGCTATCCGATGCATAAATATCGGAGTAGAATTTTGTCGAATCAGAAATGGAATTCAAACCTAATAATTGATCAAATGATGGCTTTCGTGATTTATCGTGCGATAACGTACGCGATTTGTAATAATGCATTTACGTACGTAGTTAATTTCGATTAATATTGGCCAGTTATATTCAAGGAGATTAGATTTTTCCTAAATAAAATAGATGTTTATAAGTCGTAGATAATAAAGATGAGTAGGGCAATTTTACATATAGAGTTTCGAACTAGATGCAATTGCCACAGCTGTGTGAATTAAACCGGGTTGCACCTATATAACGATAGGATTATCTTCTCGAGATTTATGCAGTTTAATTTATTCAGTTAGATTCTAACAATTTAAGATTTTTGCTGATGAAACTTAAGCTTCTGTGTTGTAATTTTACGGTAAGTTTCGGTAAATTAGTTTTCACATAATTTCATAATTTGTACAAGCCGAATCATATATTTAAATCAAATGGTTTAATGATTCTGGCCGAGCTTTTGTAAAATTATACTTTATATATGGCAACATATATTATAAGATTTTAACCTTCGGAACATAACCTTATTGGTCAATAGATTTAACTAATGGATAGATTATCTTTTAAGTTAAAGTTAGCGCTTTTAAATTTTTCCGATCATCTTGATTATATATAGTCATGCAGTGTAATGTTTTTCCACGTATGTAAACATGCTGCATAATATTTATTTACCGCATCCTTGCAATACGTTGAAAAAGGTGAGATATTAAAGCCAAGCCTTGTAAGTACGAACGTGACGATCTGATATGTTACTAATCAATCATATTTTACTAATCAAATAAAATTATTCAGCATTTCTAAAAATCGTCCGTTCGTGACTTAATTCGACAATGTTGCTGCAGTTACTTATTTAGTAATAGTATACAACAAGAATAATAAAAAATATCCGAATATGCAGTTGATCAATGCCATTGTGAATTTTTTTAAATTCCTCACCATTCAATTGTGGTGATTGACTTGACTTAAATGAAAATGGATCTACGATTTTATCATATGAGGTTTAATGAATTTGCAGGAATTCAATTTTCCCGGGTTATAAATTAAAATAATGATTAACATGATATGGTGAAATCGTCTAAAAACATCCAAAATTGTACGTAACTCCTGAGCATTCTGAAAATTGCAAACATATATGTATAACTTTATAATCCTATATAAGATCTTCAAAGTTACGTAATTTTTTTTTTTAAAGTTCTTATATGTCAAGAAGATCTGACTTAAAAAAGAAAAATTTACAGGAATTTTCAAAGATTAATTAATAATCAGCAAGATTAAGTTTTATCAGTTGTATTTTCATCATTGCCTGGAATCCTGTGCGACGCTTGATGCACCAATTTCTATTTTCAAATTTAAGTATGATGGTCGTCAAATGATTGCCGTTCATTTCCCCAAAAATTATTTCCCTTACTCCCGACATCATATAAGGTTGGGGTAAGTTGCAGGTATATACGTATTAATAATAAAATGTCACACAGAGTGATGTCGAGTAGGGGAGATGACCATCTTCACTACCGTATCTTGATCTATTGAAGGTTATGAAGTTAAAGATAAGAACATTCAAAGCCTCAATTGTGTTTAATCGGGCATGAAAATTTGGGATTTTTCAATATTAACAACAAAGAAACATTAGTTCAAATTTCTAAAACCCCTTACTAGTAGCTCTATTTCCTATTCGACCCATAAATATGGTGATTATAATCGATAATTTAATTTATTTTTGTTAAATTTATTATATATTGAAACAGTACTATAAATTTATTTATTACTTTATTTTTAAAAATTTTTTATTGTATTTTACCATATTTGTGTAATCCGAAACTATCCGCCTAACATTTTCCATTCTTGTGTTGTAGTATTTATTTAGATATGCATAGCCACCTAATTCCATACGACCTCTATCATATAGGCATCGTAGTAGCACAGGCATTTACAAATTGAAATGCTGTAAACGAATATCAGATACACAATTGTTTGATAATTTTTTGGGTGAGCATACATACGTACAACGTACCTGCGAAAATTGTCAATAAAATCGCGTTATAGTTAGAATTGGGATCATAATATCTTAATGCCTAATAATAAAATCTCACAAGGAACATTTTAATTAGGCGGCAGAAGTTGGCCTCCTAATTAAATTTCGAATAATTTTTAATTTCATTGTAATAGAGTGTTTCACTTCAATTATTTACTTACGTTTGAAATGAACAATTTTTTTTAGGTGCACTAAGGGTTTATTACAATTTAGCATAACTATATTTATATGTTACAGCACAAGTACAGTTGCGCAATATTTAATGCTGTGCAAAACCAATACAGTCACGTACGACGAACATAATTCATACTATTATATTCAAATATATAGTTATAAAAAGATTTCATGCTCACAAAATAAATTAACTCATATGAAATGAACCTAAAAATAGGATGTAATAAAAAAATATTAAATGTATAAACTAGGACAGTTAATCATTTGCTAAAATAAAATTTGTTAAATCTATCAACGTATAAATACTGTACCGATTTAATGATATGAGTAGTCGAAATATTAATATACTGTATTTAAACAATAGAATAATACTTTATTTAATAAATTACTAATCCAAGTGAAGTTTAATTATATATAAGTCATGAATTATTTTATGTTAGTTTTAAGGGAAGCTCGCCCAACATACATTTCACAGTCATAAAATTTTCTGCATTGTCAAAAACCTTTTTTTATTATTTCATTATTCAATGTTATGTCAATAATATGTCAATAATATATCAAAATAGGTGTTAAATTATTTGTCATCGTTACGATTATCGTCACCGCAATTTGAATACCCCCTGTGCAGGTTCTGGCTAATTTCGGATGGCTCAATGGATATATCAAAAAAAAATATCCGACAGATTAAAATAGTCAGATATCCATCGGATCATCCAACGGATTTTTTTAACAGATCCAAGATTTAACGTTAAGGAATTTATGTGCTGATTAGGAAAATGCAATTATCCGACAGCTAATTATGGTTGTACTTACTAATTAGTTATTTTGTTATGAACATCATATATTACTAAATAACGCTGTTATTTTATGATACACTGCTAATCACTTGTTTATTTGGACATAAAATTTGGTGTCAACCTTCAAGATCCTTCAGGACCCTTCAGGACCCTGAGATGATATATTAAATTTTCGGATAATAAATTATCTATAAAAAATCATATTTACTGAATAACTACTAACAAAATAAAGTTAAAGAGATCATCACGCGAAATTAAATTAAATCTTAATCATCAATTTCAAATTTCTGGCCATCAAATTAATATTAATGAACAACGTTAACCCGAAAAAAAATTTTTGGACCTCAGATCTAGATTGATAATGCGTCGATCCCATCTTGATGCATCTCATTAGATATATACAATCAGATTCCTTAAGTACACGCTCTTGGGACCACACTTTAACAATGTTCATTTAAATAATAATAAGAAAAAGTTCATTTATTGAGATCAAGTATATATTTAGTCAAGAGTTTGAATGCGCATTTAGAGATGATGTGCGCTTCTAGAGGGTGCAATTAGAGAGGTCGGATTGTAAAATGAAATTAAATAGTAAACATTCATGAACTATTTGAATTCTCATACTATCATACAATCGTTATCTTGAATGACGATTATTAAATTTCTAATAAAATTTTATTAAATACTTAAATGCATAATAGTTTTATTAAACTTAAGACCTACTTATTTTGAATTTCTTATTTGTTATTTAACGTACCGTGCTAACACACACGGGATCGTCATGAGACGCTATTTATTAAAAATAATTATTTTCTACCTACTTATAAACTTTTCATTTTCTGAATTAAGTTCAGTACAAGACCACCTAACCAAACTACATAGTAGTACTATATTATAATTTCTTCCATTAAAGGAAAAGTTTTTCTATTCTTATCAATAACAGTTTTTTTTAATTAATATATTTAAAAATTATTAATAAAAAATATAATTTATTTAACAAACTATATAAACAAAGCTAAGTAATTCATAATAATAAGATTTTAACTTTTATATGTATATTTTTTAAAAAAAATTAATATTTGAATATTGTTAGAAATGTTATTGGCTTGGCTCAGCTTATATATCAAGTTTTTAAATAATATAATATACACTCTGCCCTCTCCTTGTCAAAACCGATAACCTGCCAAAATCAGTTAAAAATTATTCCACCAGACACCTGTTCAAAAAGTAATAACTGATAACCTGCCATTTCCAATACTAAACCCATCCACCATGCATACCAGTTCTGAGAGGGCCAACTGTACTATTCTTTTTTACTATAGTGAATTTATAGATTCAAAAATTTCTCACTATAAAATTTTAAGATATAACACTAAAGTTTAAAATCATAATAACTAAAGATTTGTTAAGAATTTTCTTGTAAAAATTATTATCATAGTGAGTTTAGCTCTCAAAAATTTATGATATTATATGTATACATAATAAGGGCTATATTGCACCAAACTAGAAATAGATAAACCAATAAACTTTATTATCTAAAATTTTTTATGATTCAAAACAACTAAATTGTTCTCTATTTCAACTAACTAACAATTAAATATTTATAAGCTTAATTTTAATTATTTTAAACTGCTATATTAATAAAAATAATAATTTTTTATTATTTTATGTATTTACATAGAGAACATATTTTTCAAGCTTAATGTTCTCAAAAAAATTTAACAGAGAACATCTTAAATTTTGTAAATGTTCTCAGATTGAAAGTGATGTTCTCATGAGAACATGAGAATATAAGATTTCCAACACTGACGACGGCCACATGATCAACATAATCTAGACAAGTCGAATAATCAGCAAACAATAAAGTGACCGATAATTTAGTTCAGTGATAAAAACAAAAACATTATACTGTATTTATTTTTATTCATAAAAACATTTTTGTTTGAATATAATTTTTTATTTGGCATATTTAAATTATTAAGTTTAGTATTTTGCACAAAATTGGTAAATAACGGTAATTTGGCAAATGAACACGTGCCACTCCACAGCACATGTAGCCAATCATTCGTCAAATTACCGTATTCGCCAATTTTTGCCCAATAATGGTGCTACCCGGCAATTTATGATCATGATTCGTAGGGAGTTATTGACAGTTTTTTACCATGGAAAAAAATAACAAATAATTTCATGATCATATGGGTTTTCCGGATAAATATCTATTATTTCCCGTCTCATTATGATCGCATGACGGATTTACATGTTATTAATCACAATTTTTATTGCAAATTTTTTCAGTTTTTTTTTCTTATTTGTTATCACCCCGGAGAAATAATAAATAAGAAAAAATAAAGAAAAAATTTTGATTAATAAAATGTAAATCCCGTCATGCGACCATAATGAGACGGGGAAACTCATTTATTCCACATGCCGGGAAATATTTAATTATTCTCACCGTTCCGGGGAATAAATAGTATTTAAACTTCATTTTTATTCGTAATTACATTGGTGAGTATAACAATCTTTATTAATCAATGGTATATTTAATTTACTTGAACTGGCAGCGTTTAATGTTTATTTAATTTCACGTTTTATCTCTTAATTTTGTATTAAGTTATAATTGTAACTATAACGTAGTTTTGATGTTTTTAATTATTACAGGGGTGAAACTATCAGCTATTGTTAGATACATACGTACGTACGAACACTATCTAAATTTTTTTTCTAAAATCTGGTTTCGTGTGACAATGTCGCACTTATTTAGTCATAATGTAACAAAATAATCTACACGAATAATAAGAATATCTATACAGTTTATCACTGCTATTGATTAACTGTCATATGAGATTTACAGGAGTCCCAAATTCCGAGTTACAATATTTCCTATTCATCACATAGGGTTAGAGTTAGCATTTTATTAGTTACAGTTATATAAGTAAATTGTCACGCTTTGTGATGAACATTATCGATCAAATAAATTCAACCCATTTTTTTTTTTAAAAGAAAACCTTTTTAACAAATTCATCGCTACTTTATAATGTGAATATTTGATCTACTGAGGGGTTTAGGATTAAAAGATAAGAGGATTAAAAATCTGATTAGTGCTTCTAAAGTTTGAAATCAGGTATAAAATTAGTAATCTTCAATAATAAAAGGACATTAATTCAAATTTGTCAGAAAATGAAAAAAAATTGATACATTATTATTAACAAAATACATCTTTATTTTTATCAAAGAAGAAGATTCCCGAATTTCAATTCTAAAGCCCCTTACCGTAGTTCTATTTCCTATTTATCATACATATAGTGATCATGATCGATAAAAATTTGTAAGCTTAGTCAAGTCATTATTCTTAATACGGCTAAGTCAACTTAGTCAATCGAATTTAAAGTCTTATTTTATTTATTTAATTGATCTTTTTGTTAGAATCCCAAAGACGGTTTTATAAATAAAATTTTAAGTTGTTATATGTACTGAGTTTAATACATTAATGTATGAATAGAAATAGTCTTGCTTATATACTGCATTAATATAATATAATATATTTATTGATGATATATTCTTATAACGCCTGTTTATTTTTTTTTCTTGTATTTTACCATATTTTGTAAATTCCCGAAATTTCTTGTAATATTTATTTATATAAATAGTCGACTAATGCCAGGAAACACTACATACACACTAAATTGCCATCATCTTGCGTTATATTATTTATGTAATCATAAGGCTATATATTCGGCAAATAAATATTACGTAATATGTTTACAGAGGGGAAAAACATTACCTGCATGACTGATTATAATAAAGGTGATCAGGAAAAATTTAAAAGCGTTAGCATTTAATATTTAAAAGATAATCTATTAACTAAATATACTGACCAATAAATGATGTTGCAACAACTTAAATCCTACAATACATGTGTAATTATTATTCCGTTATAAATTAAGCAAAGCTTTACAACAGTTCGGCCGGTATTATTGAATTGAATATATTATTTAGGCTTAATTCAAACTACATATCATGTGTTCAAACTTACAAATTACAAACAAATTTACCGAAACTTACTACAAAATTACAACAAAGAATCTTTAATTTAATTTGCAAAATCTTACCATGCTAGATTATAAAAGTATTCTAACTGAATAAATTAAATTGGTTAAATACGAGAAGGTAATTCTATCACTATATAGGTGTAACTCGTAATTCACACGGCTAAAGAGATTTAATCTAGCTCAAATTCTAGATGTAATATCGCCCCACTCATCTGTATGGTCAAGTGATGCAGGCGAATCGTCTGTAACTAGTTAAAGCTTGTGTTGTAACTAGTTACAAGCATCATTGGGACGATTCGCCTGCATCACTAGTATGGTCTCATGATGTGGTTTACAGCTTATAACATCTCTTTTATCTAGGAAAAATCAATCCCTTGAATATAACTAGTTAATAATAATCGAGATTAACTATGTAAATTCACCATTACAAATCATCAATTATTAGATCGTCTGATTCGGAAAAATTCTGCCCGATACTTATTTATCGAACAGCTATTGTACCGATAGTGGAGTAATATAAAGAATTTCTATGTATCGAAAACGTATATAAAGCTTTGTATTTCTACCTTCAATAAAACTCCTCAGACTTCGATCTTAAATATAAGTTAGTAGATAATTCAAAATCGAAAGCAACTTATATATATATGTATCGAATTCTCATGCTATTGCTCAATCGTTATCTTAGATATTTATTATCTTAAATTTCTTGATAAAAGTTTTATTGAATTCTTAAACGCACAATAGTTTATATTACACTTAATGATTTGTTAAATTTCTTAATTCAAATTGACTACCTTAAGCCCTATTTATGATTAATGCCTATATTATTTTCATTATGCATTCTTAAACATAATTCTTTTCCACCTACTTATAAGCTTCTTTTTTTTTTTAAAAAAAAAAAAAAAAACTAAAATTACTTCCACTAAAAACATAATTTTTCCTATAATTACGTAATAATTTACATACTATGAAGTAATGCGAAAAAAAAACTATAGTTATCCTTATTAAGATACATGATTTTTAAGAACACTACTATGCGTTGCGATGTCTAATTCCATTGAAAACCCCCTATGGCCTGCTGGAACAGGAAACAAGTAAAAAGGATAAAATGGTTGTTACCGCCCTCAATACTGCTAAGATAATCCACCGCAGAAACGTTACCAAAATTATATCCTACTGGCATTTCAATAGAATTGTACCGTTGAGGTGTAATTTCTCAAATGTGCCGTACCAAGAATAATCTCACTCATCTCTGATAAATCAAGATATCATGCTTCATTACCGGCAATAAGAATAATTCTGCCAGTTAATCTCCCTCCTGATAAATCAAGATGCCATACACTCACAATTTAGAGTTAATGCTAAGCGAAAGTAGAGTTTCGATAATCTTATTTATTTAAGGTGTCTGTCATAATCCTTATATTTATGCATATAAACTTAAAAAGCATCCTGAACGACTTTCATAGAGTTTCCTAGGTTAAATTAATTACTATTATTGAATACGTTTGTGTGAAAACTTACACATTCAATATGCATAATCACCCGAAGTAGTATTCGGGTGTGATATATTGAAAATACTTGTTTGATTATCACAAGCATTTCAAAATGGGTTCCTCATGCAAAACTTTGCTGATAATAAGCTTCATTTCTTTTGAACTGGACAGGAGATAATATTTCCAGTTATGGTACTTCAATTGAGTGATTTAAAAATTTAAACCATAAATTATTCCGATCCCTTCTGTAAATTTATTCTGTCCTGGAGTGAAATTTCGAAAGGTCGCCATGGATTATCATAATCATATAATGTAATGGAGGGTATAAGCTGAAATATTTAGCTGGGAAGAATTTGTATTTCGTATTATAAGTCTGTAACCCTCCGAAATTTGTTTTTTCATAAAAAATTGCTTAATTAAAAAATCATCATAATAGGGGTTCAGAATTAAGTTCTGAATAATCATAATCATACGGTCGGGCACATAGTAAATCTTTTTAAACATGTGCTTATAAAGGAGTTGTGCTTACATGAAGGTTTTTTTCTTATAAATTAAATAATAGTTTGGTCTAATCATAAATATGATTACATATGATGTGATAGTATGGAAGGTGACTATATAGAGGGACGGCATTAGCCAAGTTATTTGAAGAAAACGTTATGTTAAAATATATCATGCTTTTTTTTTTCTTTTGAAAAAATGTTAATTTTATTTCCAACCAAGTTTTCAAATGCCCTTATTTATATTTTGTTCATTACGTTTTAATCCGCATAAAGTTTTATTTATGAAACATGAACTACTAGTCTTTCTTTGACATTCATAATTCCAAATTCGATTCATAAGGCGTCTACTTAATTCTGTAAATCGATAATTCTGTTCCATTTTAATTCGTTCTATTTCAATGTAAAGCTAGTCTAAATCTTATTTTAAAAAAAAAAATTGCTTTATTAGTTCGTCAAATGTAGCTCATTATATTGATAGTAAATTACTGGTTAAAGTTTAATTATTCTCATTCTAATATTGCGATTGAAATATCTAAAAGCAAATCCGATTAATAAGGAACTTACATAATCTAGATATGAATTGGACATACAACAATTATGCATCGCATCGTCATTTGTACAATTAATACAATATAGACTTATTGGGTTCTTTGTTTAATGAATATCATCAAGAAAAATTTTTTTTATGAATTTATGTAATTCTATAAATTTATAAAAATGAAATATAAAATATTTAAATATATATTTTACAAATCCAATATAACCTTATGCAGTTAAAGTTTTATGTATAATTTGAGGTAGTACTGTCTGTAATACTTACATGTAATTAAAAAAAAACTAATCATACATGGTGTGTTTGAAACCCGAATATAATTTTTATATAAATTAAAATAATTTTTATTAAGAAAAAAAACTAATCAGACTCGGGGTGTTTGAAAACGAGTATAATTTTTATATAAATTAAAATACTTTTTATTAATTTAAAAAATAAATTTAATTAGTACAGTTAGTCCTGGGATGGGGTAGGACATAGTTTATACCAAAATTTTATAAGGAATTTTTTTCTTAAAGACTTAAAGATTGTTTCTTAAGCAAAATTTTAATCAAAAAATGATCTGCATACTGCATTTAATTTTATATTTTGATTGGTTTCATATATAAAAAATAATTTAATTTACTTTAGTTATTACTCAGAAGTGGCTAAGGTAATCATTGGTTTACAAAGTAAATATATTTAGCGTCCCTTTTGCATGACTTAATAATAAACTGCCTTTTGTAAGTTACAGTTTGATGTCCCTAAACTCAAAAACTTTCTAATACTATAAATAATTTTCATATGATACTACACATGATTTGACTATAATTTTTGATTTAAATGGTAGTTTGAGGTTAGTGAAGACCTCAACATTGATCCCTTCCTCCATTTGTGATTTCACCTGAACTTTATCATTTTCATGCCTTTGATTATAACAGGGATGGTAAAATTGGAGGTCATTTGCCTTTTTTTGAAATGACCTAGGTCATTTCAGACTAATTTTCATAATAAAATTGTGTCATTTTAGGTCTTGTGGGGTCATTTGAAGGTCCTTTGAAGGTCATTTACCATCTCTGGATTACAATAACTCTAAATAGCTTCTTTTTTTTTTCTTTCGAATCCTACGACCATCACTAATTGGAGGCTTTTTTTATATTAAATTACAACGTAGAATCTTATACCAATTTTTCTTATTGTGCATCCCTTGATTCAATAATACAATTTCCGTTAGTGACTTAGTTTAATCAGTTGCCATGATAGAATTGGCTTTTTTCCAACTATTAATTTATTCATATTGAATTATTATGCGTCATAATTGGTTACGAGCTACATTATCTAAAATATATCAATATGTTGTCTAAAAATAACCATAAATAAATAAAGATAAATAAAGATTATGTATGGATTTTCGTATACTAGAGTAGAATCACCACCCAAAAAATTCCAAAATTACTTAAAAGTAAAATTTTGTTTTGTTTAGTTAGGGTTAGGGTTTTGCAATTAGGTTAGGATTAAAAGGTACTATATATATCAAAATTTTGCAAGAAAATTTTTTATTAATGCACTGTTATAGACTAAATTTTGAGCTATAAGTGATTTTTGACAAAGCAAACATATGTTTGAATTTTCCTGATCGTACTATGTTATGCTTATCTTGAAATTTGATTGGCTGTAAAATTTTTTAGGGGTGGTGATTTTACCCAGTTTATCAAAACGGTTTGAATGGATACCAAAATTATGCAAATCCAATCAGTATAAGGTGTTTCGATATACAGTCAACCCTCCATAAATGCAACTCGTAGGAACAAGCCTACAACGTGCATTTAGGGAGGTTTGCATTTAGAGAGAGCCAATTAAATTGCAGCTTTTAAAAATTAGATCATCAAGTTTGTGTAACTTCTACCAAACTGTATAAATTATTTTAAATACTAAATTTGATTGGCCAAGCGCATTTAGGGAGGTTAGTGTGATATAAAATGTTATTCAAGAGAACGTGCATTTACAGAATATAGAACGTGCATTTAGCACTAATAACATTTTACGGAATAGAAAAAAACGTGCATTTAGAGAGGTATTGCATTTATGGAGGTTGTATTTATGGAGGGTTAACTGTACCGACTAAATTAGTCGATTCTTTAAAAAATTTGACCTACGGTAATATCTTAGTACAGGATATAAGAAATAAAATAAAATAGTTAATAACGAATTTGGTCATATCAAAAATATTAATTGTTGTTTTGACTGAAAACTAGAACCTTAATGAGTGTCCAGATTTTTTCAGTATTTCTAGCTGTTTCAACGAAAAGTCCACTGGACGGTTATTTTACTTGGTATTACGAATAATAGTATTGGATTATTGAGTAAAGTAGTGGAGTATACTACGAAAATCACATTTGAGTATATAAAATAGCATACTTTTACCTCAATTTTTAGAATGAACAATAATCACTTTGGATTTTTTTTTATTATTTGATTTTTGATGGATTTATTCAAAAAATTTAAATATTAATAGTATAATAGAATAGATAAATAAATTGCTAAATTGTAGTTATTTATATTGGATTTTGTTTGAATTTAGCAGTTTGCGATATCGCAGGTTAATATTTAAAAAAAAATAAAATTATTATTAGTTAAGATTATGGTTTGAACTAGTATTAATATTAGAGTTAGAGGCATATATATAAGCAAAATTAAGTGCTAAAACTTTTAATTAGAAGCCCAAACTAGTTTACATAATGAATTTCAAGATATTTAAAATTTTGGTTTATTTGTAATTTTTCCTAATTTTTTCATTCATTTTGTTACACAAGATTCTGTGATCTAATTGGTTGATCATATTAATCTGCGATAGCAACTAGCGATATTTAGATATTTATAGTGAATATTTACAAATGTTTTCTCATTCATCAATATGATAAGTTATAGCGATTTCTTTTTTATTTGTTGATGGATATTCGATTTGAGTTAATGAATGAATTATTTCTTTATTAATGGTAAATTTTTTGTAAGATATATTTCCGAATTTTTATTTCAGGTGAAGATAGAGGTTTCTCAGTTTAAATGTATCATCGATGTTAAGAGTTTAAAGTTTTCATTTAATTGATAATCCGTTTCTGAATGGGGCAATCATATATAGCCATATATGGTAAATTGTAACGCACATGACTATTAATTTTACTATAGTCCAAAATGCCATTTCACATAAACAATAGTCTGTTTACATTAGTTGTCAATTCATTTTTTAGCAGTATCAAGGCATCTATTAAACAGATTTGAATGATATTATTACATTAAAATCAGAAAATGATGCTCTACAAGTTTACTTAGAAATTGCAAATATATTTACTTAGTAGAAAAATGACTTCACTTTGTCGTGAAGTGGCATTTGTGGCTTAGCAATTTTATATAGTAAATCATATAGATTTGCGTGTTGCAATTTACTATATACGGCTTCACCATTATAAAACGGATTATCAATTAAAGTAATTATTTTTTTCGAGTATATTTTCCTTTTTATCAGTTCTATCAGAAGAATTATTTTCTTCGAAATATTTCATCATCAAAAAAGCTATAATTCGATAATATAGACTCGTCATCAGAACTAATATCATCCAAATGTATCAGCATTTTATTTATAGTTATTGTAAACCAATTTTGATTTTTTTTAAAAAAAAAAACTTTATTACAATTACTGCATTATATTAGACTTCGGGCCTTTAAATTATCAACTTACAAAAAAAAAAATTATCAACTTACTAAATTTTATAAAAATTTGACCTTATAAGTTTAAAAGTCCGAAGTCTAATTTTTTAATTTTATATGTATTTGGATACTATACACGATATACTTAATTTATACTCATCAAACATACACACGTGTTTGCTAATTTACCAGTATACTCAGCTTCATTGCTTACTCATACACCACTACACTACCACTACTATGGTATTGCTCTAATAATTGTCATGAACTAACTAATGTACATTAGCTGCCTGATACATAAGTATTTTGTCAAATAAGACAGGAATTGCAAAACTGACCAGATGATGCACTTTCGTGATTCATTAATGAATACCAAAGCCATGGCAATAAAAGACGATTGTAGCTCACCCACAAAAAATTTTCCGGTCATGTGACTTTTTTGTGGCACAAACCAATCAAAATTTGAGATCAGGTGTAACGTGAAAATCAAAACAATCAAAACAATCAAATAAAGTGAAAGAATTAAAGTAATAAATCGTGTGGTTAGGGTTTGGGTTAGACGCTTGGTTAGAGTGCTACTCATACCAAAATTTTGCAAGGAATTTTTTTGTTAATGCGCAGTAGATGATTTCATAGACAAACTTCGGAGCTATTAGTGATTTTTTATGAAAAATCATAAAAAGCGCAATTTTTACGTTACACCTGATCCTAAAATTCAATTGGTTTGCGCCTAGTTTGCGCCACAAAAAGTCACATGACCGGAAAATTTTTTGTGGGTGAGCTGTAGGTTACAAAAAAGTTCAGGTCACGTGATAACTGAATTTTTTAATTTATTTAGATTAGCTTTTAGGGTTTGTGCCTATATTAAAGTTTGGAATTAGTGTTGTACATAATAAAATCGCTCAATGAATATTTTTTGTCTGCACAGAAGGTTGTTTCTTTACAACGAACGTTTGTTTTGAATTTCCTGATCGTGTTACGTTACATCAAATTGGAATTCGTTATTGGATAATTGAATGCAGTTCATCACATGCCACATGATCAGAACTTTTTTGGGGTATTCGCGACTTATCGTGCGATGTCGTACGCGACTTATAATGATGCATTTACGTAGTTAATTTCAATTAGTATTATTTTAAGATATATTAAAGGGATTAGGTGTTTCCTCTGCAAAGGAAATGTTATAAGCCGCAAAACGCCATCATGAGATCATACAGGAACGTATGTGGAATAATTTTACATAATTAGATTGAATGCAGTTCCTTCAGACGTGTGAATTAAAACAGTTTGCGCATATATAACGATAGGATTACCTTTTTGAGTTTAACTTATTCAGTTAGAGTATTTTAATAACTTTTTGCGAATGAAATTTAAGCCACTTTGTTGTAACTTTGTGGTAAGTTTCGGTAAATTAATTTTCACGTAATTTCTAATTTTGAACATATAATAAAGAATTTATGAATTCGAATTTTCGATGATTGAGGAGTTACAATTCGGATCATATAATCAAACGATTCAATAATACCGGCCGAACTTATGTAAAGCTTTACTTTATATATAATAGAGTAAAAATTACATATGTATAATAAGATTTTAATTTCGCAACATAATCCTATTGACCAGTATATTTAGCTAATAGACTAACCCTTTTAAATTTTTCCTGATTACTTTTATTGTATTCATTCATGCAGGTAATGTTTCTCTTCTCTGTAAACAGTTACATGATATT
This sequence comes from Gigaspora rosea, assembly GCA_003550325.1. Lineage (NCBI taxonomy): Eukaryota > Fungi > Glomeromycota > Glomeromycetes > Diversisporales > Gigasporaceae > Gigaspora > Gigaspora rosea. Next base: position 159,239 of record QKWP01000439.1, read on the forward strand.
TATTTGCCGAATATGGTTATCTAGAAAAAAAAAAAAGAGATGCTAAATCCTGACGTGTAGCAACGTAATATGATTAAATAATATGATTAGATTACTAATTAATGTGTAAATTATACTTGTATTATGCACAAAATAATATAAGGCAAGATGCCTTTATGATGGTGGCATTATAGACTATGTATATAGTAAATACTATAAGAATAGTTTCGGTTATTACACAAAATACGGTAAAATATAAATAAATAAATAAATAAATAGGCGTTATAGCAATATATCATCAATCAATATAATAAATTATCTTAATACGGTACATAAGAAGACTATTTTTATTCGTATATTAGTGTATGAAAATATAGTACAAACAAAAAAGATCTTCGTGAAGTTTGCCCGAGCCTTAAGCCCTAATCTAACTTCACTTTTGATTTTAATTGACTAAACTGACTTAGCCATATTAAGAATATGGACTTAACTAAGCCTACAAGGTTTTATCGATTATGATCACTATATGTATGGGTAAATAGGAAATAGAACTACTTGTAAGGGGCTTTAGAATTAAAATTCGGGGAATCTACTTTGATAAAAATAGATGATGGTTTTTTTTTCAATAAGAATGTATCAATTTTATTTCGTTTCTGACAAATTTGAAGTAATGTTCTTTTATTATTGAAGATTGCTAATTTTATGCCTTATTTCAAACTTTAGAAGCACAAATCAGATTTTTAATCTTCTTATCTTTTAATTCTAAACCCCTCAGTAGATCAAGGTATTCACATTATAAAGTAGTGATAAATTTATTAAAATGGTTTTTTTTTAATCTATTTGATCGACGGTCATGTTCTCGATATCACACAAAGCATAACAATTTATTAATAATATACATAATATACATCTGCAAACTATCAAATGTTAATTCTAACCTTATGTGATGAATAGGAAATAAATTTGGAAAATAAGTGGCTATCATTACTTTAATTTGTCGATTATTGTAAACCGGAATTTGACTCCTGCAAATTCATTAAATCTCATATGGGGTTGGGTAACAATGGCAGTGATAAACTGCATGTCAGATATTCTTATTATCCTTGCAGATTATTTTACTAATTAAGTAGTTGTGCGACATTGTTGGATTTTTATTAAGTAGTGTAATAAAAATTGTTCCACTTCTGTAAAAATTAAAATCAACAAAATTGCGTTATAGTTACAATTAGGAACTTAATGCCTAATAGTAAACATTCGCAAGGTATATATTTAATTAGGTTACTGAATTTAGTATTTAATTCTAATTATTTTTTTCGATTCTTTACGTTAAACCAGATCTTGAATAGAAATGGACAATTTATTATGAATGCTAGGTGAGTTTATTATGGTCTAGCATAACTATATTGATATTAAAAAAAAAATAAGGATTTGCAATTCAAGCAACTTATTGGAATAAAAATGGTATGAAATAAAATTATAACGTGATAGTAAGGCGAGACAAACTAGATTCTGTATTTTACATTACCCCCCTCTTCCCTCCGAAAGAGGGGTGGTTGGTTCATATAATAAAATTTTAAAAAAAAATGTTTTCAAAAAAAATTTTTCCGAATTGTCCGTAACTGTAAATTTTTTTATCTTGATTTATCAGAAAAGAGGGGAATACCAGTAGGATATATTTTTGGTAGGCTGTTGTTAATCTTGAGAATTCATTTGTATATTTTTTTTGGCGGTTTATTTTATTGGCGAAATGACATTTATATCGAATACTGTAAAATAAATTTTACAATTAATTCATTAATATATGCATTTAATCTTAATAATTCAATATGGAAAAGAGTTATGTTTAAGAACGAATAAGAAAAAATGTTATAAATAATAATAATTATAAATAATAATAATTATAAATAATAATAATTATAAATAATAATTATAAATAATAATAATTATAAATAATAATAATTATAAATAATAATAATTATAAATAATAATAATTATAAATAATAATAATTATAAATAAATTTTCCAAGAATGATTCAAATTAAGTGTAATAAAACAATTATGCATTTAAGGATTTAATAGAATTTTATTAAGAATTTAATAATCGTTATCAAAGATAATAGTATGAGAATTCAATAGTTCATGAACGTTTACTATTTAATTTCATATTACAGTCAGACCTCTAATTGCACCCTATATAAGTGCATACCCTCTCTAAATGCACTCTAACTCTTGCCCAAATATATAATTGGTCTCAATAAATGCAGTTTTTCTTATTATTCTCTGAATGCTTGTTAAGGTGTGATCAAAGGGCGCGCACTTAGAGAGGTCTGAATGTATATATATCTAATGAGATGCATTGAAGCGGAGAAGGATCGACACATCATAAATCTAGATCTGAGATCCAAAAAATTTTTACGGGTTAACATTGATCGATTAATGTTAATTTGATGTCCAGAAATTTGAAATTGGTGATCTAATTTTAATTTAATTTCGTGTGATGATCTCTTTAACTTTAATTTGTTAGTAGTTATTCAGTAAATATGATCCTTATAAATAATTTATTACCCGAAAATTTAATATCAGCACAGGGTCCTGCAGGGTCCTAAAGGATCCTGAAGCTGACACCAAATTTTATGGCCAAATAAACAAGTGATTAGCAGTGTATCGTAAAATAACAGTGTTATTTAGTGGCATTTGATGATTGTTTTTTAACAAATGACTAGAACTAATAGGTAAGTACAATAGCTGTCGGATAATAACCTTTTCCTAATCAGCATATAAATTCCTTAATGTTGAAATCTGGTGATTAGATCTGTTAAAAAATCCGTTGGATGATCCGATGGATATCTGACTATTTTAATCTGTCGGATATTTTTTGATATATCCATTGAGTCATCCGAAATTAGCTAGAACCTGCACAGGGGTTATTGTAACAATAACCGTAACGATGACAAAAATTTCGGGTCGGGATACGTCGGGAGTGCATAAGAATCGTGGTCGGCTGTATCGGAATTGATCGATTTTTTCCGCAAGATCATAAAAAATTTTCTAATAAACCATATCCATTCATTAATTAAAAATGCCCAGCTAATAATTTTGCTTTAGAATCTGCTAACAGCTAGGACTAAACGCCGACCTAGATCCGACGCATTCGACCCGGTGTTAACCTGCGAGTACCTCTCGGAAATCGAGGCTAACGAAGTAACTATCGACTGGGAATCACGTGAGCACAGAACCACGAAATTGTGCTGTAGTTGTTAGTATATAGACAAGCGATAAGGTTTAGATTATAGCGATTTGACTATATGAAAGAGTGCGTGATGTAATTTATGAATCGATTGTTGTATAATAGAATGTCTTTTATTGATAATAAAGAAATATGATGGCGAACATGCCTACAAAGTGGAGCAGATATCGCCCTTATATATAATAATGTTCAATAGTAAAAAGATCTGGCACTTATGCCAGAACTGTTGGATCTATCATTTATGCCAGTTCTCCCATATCCATCATTTATGCCAGTTCTTCCTGATCTATCATTTTATGGCAGAAACGACTGATATGGCAGAAATGCAGATCTGCATTTTGGGCGCAGCAACCTTGTGACCTATTAACGACCCGTGATTTGCACGTTTAACAGGGGCTCATACCAGGTAACACCGGAAATTTGGGGATAGCCCTGTAAAAATCGACGATGACAAATAATTTAACCCTATTTTGATAGATCATTGGCATGGTGTTGAACAATCAAGAAATAGCAAAAAAGATGTTTGACGATACAGAAAATTTTATGACTGTTGAGACGTAGTTGCTTAAATAACAAAAATTATGTCGGGACGATGCTTCCTTAAAACCAATAAAATAATTCATGACTTATATAATACATACTTGAATTAGTAATTTATTAAATAATCGATTCTATTATTTAAATGTATTAATATTTCGGCTACAAACCACTGCTCAAACCATCATGTCGGTTTTTATATGTTGATATATTTAACATGCAAATTTTTCGCTAGGCGTGACCTAAATGATTGACTGTCCTAGTTTATACATTTAATACCATTACAATCTGTTTCTTAGTTACATTTCATATGAGTTAATTTATTCTATGAGTATAGTTATGAATTATGTTCGTTGTACGTGACCGTACTGGTTTTGCACAGTATCAAATACTGCGCGGCTCTTTTTGTGTTATAACATATTAATATAGTCATGCTAGATTGTAATAAACCCCTAGTACACCTAAAATATTGTTCATTTCAAGTGTAAGTAAAAATTGAAGTGAAGTGACTCCTTTACAAAGAAAATAAAAATTATTCGAAATTTTAATTAAGAGGTCAACTTTTGTGGCTTAATTAAAATTTTCCTCGTGAGATTTTACTATTAGCACTAAGTTATTCTAATCCCAATCCTAACTTGACGTGTTTTATTGACTTAATTTTCGCAGAGTGGAACAATAAAATTATCAAAGTTGTGTATCTGATATACGTTTACAACTATTTGCATTTCAATTTGTAAATACAAGATATGATGCCTATATGATAATGGTCGTATGTGGCGTTTCTTAGAATTAGTTGACTATGCATATAAATAAAAATATACTAATACAAGAATGGCAAATGATAGGTGGATAATTTCGGATTACACGAATATGGTAAAATATAACAAAAAATTTTTAAAATACAATAATATATCATCAATAAATTTATTAATAAAATAAAATAAATTATCGATTATAATCACCTTATGTATGGGTCGAATAGGAAATAGAGCTACTAGTACTGTAGTAAGGGGTTTTAGAAATAAATTTTAGGAATTTAATTTTGATAAAAATTGATTATGTGTAGATTTAAATTATTATGTACTGTACATATCGATTTTATTTAGTTTCCCGAAAAATTTGAAACGTTCTTTTGTTATTGAAAAATTACAAATTTTCATATCCGATTAACACAATTGAGGCTTTTGTAATATTCTTATCTTTTTTCAATTTGATCGGTTACGTCTCAATTTCTTTCCCCTAATCGCCATCATTCTGTGTGACTATTTACTAATAATGTACTGTATATACCTGCAACTAATCAAATGCTAATCCTAACCTTATGTGATACCGGGTGGGGAAGTGAACAGTTATCATTTGATGACCATCATAACCTTGCCGATTATTAGTCTTTAAAAATTCCTGTTAAGCTTTTTTTTTTTTAAGTAGGATCTTCTTAACATATAGGTACTTTTTTTTTTATTTTTGCAAATTTTACAATACTCAGGAGTCACATACAATTTTGGATGTTTTTAGGCGATATCATTATACTGTCTTATTAATCATTATTTAATTTGTAACTCGGGGAATTTGAATTCCTGCGAATTTATCACATATGATAAAGTCGCAGATCCATTGTCAGTTACAGTAAGTCAAAATAACCGTAAGAGGAATTTAAAAAATTCACAATGGCAGTGATCAACTGTATATTCAAATACGTATATTATTGGTCTTGTTGTATACTATACTAAATAAGCAACTGCAGTGTATTAAACCCAAACGGACAATGTTTGAATTGGTTAATAAAATATGATTTACTAGTAATATGATCAGATCGTCCATGTACGTACTACAGTACGTACAAGGCTTTAACACTTCACCTATTTCTAGAAATTGCAAGAATCTAAGCATATGTGGTAAGTAAATATCATGCGGCATATTCATAGACGGGAAAAAACATTACACTGCATGACTAAATATAATAAAGTTGGTCAGGGAAAATTTAAAAGCGTTAATTTAATTTAAAAGATAATCTACGTATTAAATATATTGACCAATAGGGTATGTTCCGAAGGTTAAAATCTTATAATGTATATGCAATTTTTATTCTGCTATATATAATATATAGTTTTACAAAAGCTTGACCAGTATTATTGAATCATTTAATTTAACTATATGATTCGGATTGTAACACCTTAATCATCGAAAATTCGAACTCGTAAACTACATATCATGTGTTCAATATCTGATATGTGAAGAACTGATTTACAAAACTTACACAAAAGAAACCTAAGTAATAATTTTAATACGTTAGACACTAACTGAATAACAGTCGATCGAGATGACACATTTGATTTTTTATCATATGATCTTCATAAATTACACAAATCGATGAAATCACGTTTTAAAATTTTCTCCCAAAGTCTAATTTATAACAAATAACATTCCTTAAAACAAATAGGTTGCGGGGGCTTTAACAAATCGAATAGTATAAAGTATATGGAAAACTAGCGTCACCCAGTAATGTGCAACCCCTCTAAATGTGGGCCTTTTTTCGCATGATTCTTTTGGAGTTTTCAAGATCTTAACGTGAAAAATAACTTGTTAGATGCACATGAGTGAGAACTCTTAGTGAAATGCATCTTCAAAGAGTTGTTACAATAGAAACATTGTGCTGAAAATTAAGAAAATCTGGTTTATAATATATAGATTTTGATCTTTGCTAATAAAATTTTCTTTTTGGGTTGTGATTAGAACTGGGAACTTGTAAGTTAAGTTGTTTTTTTCTTTGTTGTTTTTTTTGTTTTGCATTTTTTTTTAACTAATACTAACTTTCTTTCATAGATTTGTTTCAGTTAAAACTGAGTGGGTAATGGGATTAGGACCAGATCTTGTGGTTCATCAGCTGATTTGTTTTTTTCTTCTTCTTTTTTAGCTTGATCTAATACAACTTTCTTTTTCTGACCTTTCGTTATTTCAGTGCCATCATTTCAGTGCTGTTATTTGTGAAGATTCTTGACTTTTGTCATTTTGGTGCTATCATTTGTGGAGATTCCAGGCTTTTATCATTTAAATGTCAATGATAATTTCATGCTTTTACTAGTTCTTACTATCTCAGTACCATCTTATGTAAAGATTCTTATTTGCTTCATTAACTCTTTTTTCTCTTACCAGAACATAGAATCTGCATTTGGTCTTTTGTTAGATTGGTTGGATATAATTTATTTCTTTTTTTTCACTTTTTATTGTTCATAACTTCTTTTTTCTTGTGTAGGCCTTGTTAGAATGTGGAATCAGCATCATGAAGACATTTTGGTCTTGGATTGAATAAGATTTATTTTTTTTCTTTTTGTTGTTAGTTATTCACTTCACTGAATTCTCCTTTTTTCTTTAGGCTTGTATAGATTTTGCTAGAATGTGAAATCAGCTGGGAACAGCACTTTGGTCTTGAGATAAGTGTCTTTTTGTTTTTTTTCTTTGTTATTAATTACTTCATTGACTTTCTTTTTTTTCTTTCTTGAATTTGGTTTAGTCTTAAGTGTTATTTTTGAATTTGTCAAATTGATACCAAGAAAGGCACTGGCTCACAATATTGAATTAGTACCACAAAATACTTTGTGGTATTCGCAAAATTTTTTATTTTTACTAAATTGTGTAAATTTTTTTTGGTAAAGTGTAAAAATTTTTTTTTGTTAAAAGCACAAAATTTTTTATTATTAACTGTAAAATTAGTACTAGACATAGAAATGTAATAATAATGTAATTAATAAATTAAACTTTTACAGTTATTATTACAATTCCTGGAACACTTGTAAAATTTGCTAAATGATTTTTTGGCCAATCCAGTTAAGTTATTGATTTAGCATAATCCATATAATAAAATAATTAATAAAAGCTATTTTTGTATTATAATTGTCAACGAATTTAAATTTTCATTTGAATACTTGTCCAGTGTGCTTTGTTTGTACAAAAATTTATAGAATATTAACCAATAAACCTTAATAAAAAATAAAAAAAGAATTGAATATAAATTAGACTTTTATAACAAATATATTACTTGAGCAGATACCACTATATGAGCTGTTCAAAAAGTTTTGCCACTAATTATTTAAATTTAAAAAATTATTTTTTAATTATTAAAAATTATAAATTTAGACTAGTGCCTTATACAAAGCCTGTACATATATCACAAAAGTGCTAGACACTATTATGTCAGGCACAAATGCCAAGCAAATTCTCAAGCACAATTAAATAATAAATATCCAATTTCTGTGCTTGTACCTATGCCCATCCCATGCCTGAGTTTTTGTGTTATGCCCATGTCTAGATTTTTGTTGGGCACAGGCATAAGCCTGGCCTGGGTAGCAGACTCTGCTACTCAGGCTTATGCCTGTGTTCAACAAAATCTAGGTATAGGCATTAGTGTAAAAATTCAAATTTAAATTATGTACACCTTTTGCACTAAACTTTAAAATTGATACGTGCTTTTTATAATAAAATTTAAAGCTAATATGCATGTAAATAACTGAAACATGGTTATGCATAACAGAATATATATAGCATTTTAAAAAATATAGGCAAGATTTACATTTGGTTGAATTATATAATCTAACTACAAAACCTAACAATTAATAGATTGGATTTATCTGTATTAGAACAAGTACATTGTACTAGTTTTAGTACAGTTATTTAGTAATAGTTAAAAGCAAAAAACATATTTAACTATTTTTTTATTATTCTTTAACTATATGAAATTGTATAAAAATAGTTAGATTCTTAATAATTTTATAGAATTTTTAAAATAGCTAATATTTTACTTAAATTACTAATCTAAATCTATATTTATCTCTTAATACATTACACAGGCAAATTTGCCTACAAAATTTACTTTTTATATAATTGCTAAAAAACAGGGTAGGAGAGGTCCCCCAACATATGTTTAATCTAATTTGGCTAGACTTGAGCAATATTATGGTAAGGTGTTAATGTGTATAAATTGGATTAATAATGATTAAATATTAATTTAAAGTTTTGCTTATCGCACATTACTGCACCACATATTTGTTGATCGAACCCTTAAAAAAAATTAATTAGTTCGTCAAATTAAGTTAGCCACTTTTTATTTTTATATTGTTATTCTCACAGCTTTGTTTTTTAAAAAGCTAGTCAATTTTAGTTTTTTTTTATCTTTAAATGGATATTATTAATAGTAACTTCCAGATTATTTATTTTTCAATAATGAATAGTAGTATAGTCAGACCTCTCTAAATGCATAGCGTCGGGACTATAGTAAAAATTTCAAAAATATGCATTTAGAGAGGTTATGCATTTAGAGAGGTAAAAATCTATAAGTGTTATATTAAGTTGGGCCAAAAAAAAGCCATGCATTTAGAGAAATTTTACTTAGATATGCATTTAGGGATGTCCGACTGTAGTATCAAGTTGAAAAAAAATCATAAAATCTTTTTTTTCTTATGAAAATAAGTGGATGTTCTTAGGCATTTATATTTTGATTACAGTGCAAAATTTTTTATTAATTCAAAACCAAATAGTGCACTTTAACCAGCTCCGTAAAATTTAAATAATTGGAATTGGATTTTGTAATTAGTAAAGTAAGTACTAATAATTAATTAGTTTAAAATTACAATTTAAACTCTAAGCAGATATTTATTATTAGATTCTTACAATGCAAGAAAATAAGGAACTAGCCACTAACTTGTTGGACCCCTATCACATGAAGTTTTATCAGCAGATGAAGCATCTGAAGATAGTAATTACGATAGTAATGATATATTACAGAATTGACTAATAGAATAAATACTATTAATCTAAATAATGAAAATAATATTGGGTCAAATATTACTAAGTCACTACAAATAAATAAAGAGAAAATTAGCGAAAGAGAACATAAAAGAGGGCGTAGAAGAGGACGTGGACAAGGATGTAGAAATAAAAGAGAAAAAAGCAATACTGTTTTGAAAAGAGAAGTTAAAACATTAGCTCAATTACTTGCACCTCCTGACTTTAATTATTTGAAGCATAATATACTATTTTATCAAAATTTTACTAGGTTACTGCCAGCATTTTCTGATAAAAATATTACCCAATATAGTTTAATTCAGTTATTTTATTCACAACTATTCTTACTACGATTCTAACAAATACTAACGAGTAAGCACAATAAAAAAATAGTATAGTTGGATGATCTTGGTCACCTTTAGCATTAGATGAATTAAAAATTTGGTTGGAAATTGTTATATATGTAGGTGTAATTAAATTGCCAAGAGTAACAGATTATTGGTCTGTTGATCCTAAATATCCTAAACATAATATTACTCAAATGATATCAATGTTATATTTTCAACAAATTAAACGTTATTTGTATATTTCAGATAATTCTGAAAAGGTTTATTGGTTTGACAAAGTTGAGCCGCTTTAATCACATGTTTGAAATATTAGCAAACAAATTTATGTACCTGGTTCAAACGTTGCAATTGACAAGATGATGATAAGGTTTTCTGAACATAGTAAATATACTTTTAGAATAAAAAATAAACCTATTTCAGAAGGTTATAAGGTTATATCTTTATATAAAAAAGGATATACGTATATATTTATATATGAATCACATGTTGAAACAAATCAAGAAGCACCAAATATTTCTGGTCTAAACAAAACTGAATTAACTGTATCATATCTTGTTACACAATTATCTAATAGTTGGGCATATAACATATATATAGATAATTATTTTGCAAGTGTTTCTCTTTTTAACTATTTACAAACAAAAGGATACAGTGCTTGTGGTACAGTATGTATGAACTCTGCATTGTTCCCTAAAGAATTAAAAATTCAAAAATCAGTTTGTTTAAATTGGAATACTTTGGCTGGAATGGTTGTAAATAATGTTTTAGTAATTTTTTGGATGAATAACAGACCTGTTTATATACTTTCAACTATTCATAGTATTAAAAGTAATGAGTAGAAGATTCTGAGATTACAACAACGACCATGAGAGACAAGCTCAAATGCATTAAAATTAATTTTTACAATAATATATTAATGGTTTTTTATAAAGGGAAAATAAATTTGTCGCACCCGCAACATGTCGCACCCCTCGATTCGGCCAATCAAATCACGCGATTTTATAGGCAAAAAAATTTTTTTTTAAAATTAAAAATTTTACATAATAAAGTGTAAAATTTATATAAAATAGTATGCCTTATAACGTAAAATTTTATTCTGAACAACTTTTTCTAAGTCATAAAGATAGATTGTCTTAGTAAAAAAACGTTTTAAAAGAAAAATCAAAAATTTCCAAAGTTAGCACATATAAAACTATTTTTATTACTAAAACAATCTACCTTTTTAACTTAGAAAAAGTTGTTTAGCATAAAATTTTACATACAACTCTTAAACGTAAAGATAGATTTATATTAGTAAAAAAAAAGTTTTATATGTGCTAACGTTTGAAATTTTTGATTTTTCTTATAAAACGTTTTTTTTATTAAGATAATCTATCTTTATGACTTAGAAAAAGTTGATCGGAATAAAAATTTACATTATATGCTTTGATATCGCTTATTTATTTTTATATTTTACTAGTAAAATTTTGAATTTTTAAAAAATAAAATTTTTTGCCTACAAAATTGTACGATTTGATTGGCCGAATCAGGGGTGCGACAAATTTCTATTCCCTTTTATAAAAATTGTTTAAATTTAAAGAAGTATGTTTAGTTGCAATTTATATGTTTTAATACTATATATTTAGGCTTTTAGAATATTATTTTAAATAATTTTTTTTTAAATAATTTTAAATTTTCTAGATTTAATAAAACTTAAAATAAAAATTTGATAATAATATTAAGGATTTTATATAATAAAAAAAAATAAAAAATTTAAAAAATAAATTTATTTAACTACTAGCTATAAACCCATGTATAATGCACAAGAATAAACTTATAAAATTTTAAATGAAGATATAAAATAAAAATAAATATATAGTAAAACTTTTTATAAGTAATATATATATTGGGTTAATAATACACTTTTTTTAGTTTGTTTTTTTTTGAATAATATTAAATAAACTCATGATTGGTTCAAATAGAAAATTATAAATAGTGACTCATTGCTATGATGACTCTTATATAATTGGGCAATCACATTAAAGATTGATGATCATATAAATAGGATGAGCCGGTTTAGAAGTTAATTCCTTTAATCTGATCCAATCTAGATTTTAGTTGGTTTTTTTTTTAATTTAGAAATTTATTTATTTTTGTTTTTTTTTTTTTAGATTTGTAGACTTGAGGAAGCAAAATATCAAAGCAACATTTTAGATAAGATACCCTTTTTTTTTTTTACTTCACTTTTTTTTTTCTTGTACTAATTCTATTCTTTTTTGGCATAAATTAGTATCAGCAAAGATTTTTAAATAGCTTTTTAGGTATATTATTTCCTTTTTTTATTTTTAGTTGTAAGTTGTCTTTTTTTACTAATCTTTTTTTATTTTTAGGCTTTGCCAGACATTTTTTAGTATCGAGCAAATATATATACAGCTTTTCAGATAAGGTATTAATTTTTTTTTGCATTTTTTTTTTGCTTGTGTGTCTGGTTATTAAACTTGGGTTTCTTTTTTGGAGAATGTCAGTTTTCTTTTTGGCTTTTTTCTTAGAGGACGTTAGTTTTTTATATTAGTTTTTTTTCTTGAAAGATTTGAATATGAAGTAAGATTTTAATTTTTTTCTGTTTTTTTTTTATTGTTTGTCTGGTTTCTAATTTCGAAGGGTTTTTTTTAGAGAATATCAGTTTTCTTTTTTGAAGAACATCAGCTTTTTTTCTTAAAGAATGTCAGTTTTCTTATATCAGTTTTCTTTTTTGGAGGTTTTTGGACATGAAGTAAGATATTAATTTTTTTCTTTTTCCTGTTTTGTTAGCCTTATTATTAATTTTAGTTTTCTTTCTTGGTGTTTTTAGACTTTGCTAAATACAAATTCATACCAAGTAAAGTGTGTATAGTATTTTGAATAAGATTTTTTTTCTGTTTTTTTGTTTTTTATATTTTTCTTGTTAGTTTTGTTACTAACTACTTTCTTGGAGTTTTTAAACTTCACCAGATGTAAATCAATACTAGCCAGATGTGTATACAGTATTTCCAATAAGATATCAAATTTTCTTCTTTATATTTCACTTTTTCTCTATCTTTTAATTTTGGTACTAATTTCGGTTTTTCTTTTTTAAAGGTTTTAAGGCATGAATTAGCACCAGAAAACATGTTTGTAGTATTTTAAGTAAATAAGATAAAGTTTTTTGTTCTTGTTTCTTTTTTTTTGTTGTTGTCTTGTTTACTAACTTTTTTAGATTTTGCTAAAGCACCGATCGAAAGTTTAATGAAAGCACTAAGCAAATGTATTCTGGAAGTACTGAGCAAATATATATAGAACCACCAGGCAAGTGTATATAGAAGCACCAGGTAAACATGTATAGAAGTACCAGGCAAACATATATAAAAGCACTAGATAAATATATATATAGATAAACATAATGTAAGTACTATGCGAACATGAACATTCTTTGAGTTTTTAAAATGTTGTTAATTTTATTGGATCATGCATTAATTTTTTTTTAATAGAATTTGTTGTGTTTATAATATCATAATATTGTAAGAATTAATTGATTTGTAACTGTAGATTACAGAATAAATTTTATAACTGTAAATACTAAGATCAGGTGTAACATGACTATCAAACCAAATTTTCTATAAAAATAAAACTGTGTGATTAAGATTAAAGTTAGAGTAAGGCTTGGTATAAGGTTTTTGGGTTGGAGAGGGCTTTAGTTATATTAAAATTTAGCAAGAAATTTTTTTGTTAGAAACTGAAAGGTAGTTTCATATGTGAAATTTTAATTTAGAAGCAATTTTTAGCAAAATGGATATTTGTTTTAACTTTTTCAAATGTGTAACATTACTCCTGATCTTATAATTTGATTGGCTTGTTAGAATGGATTACAGTAACCGCAGTTACAAATTAATTATCCATGTTGTAATATCGATTTTAAAAAAATTTTGGAGAATTGGCCGATAGTAATTTGCATATTTTTTTAATAAAATTTCAATAGATTTGCATTGTTTTTTTAAAAAAAAATAATAAAAAATTTCAAAAGTTGCCTAGTAGTTAGTGATTTGTTTTTTTAATAAATTTTTGGTAAATTCACTTTTTTATTTTTTTTAATTTAGTGAATAGGTTTATTATGCGATATATTTTAGAATAATTAATTAATCAAAATCAGTTCTATAAGTTATATGTTCACTAGTTTGTTTCAAATATATTGTTTCGCAAATTAGCGATTATATAATTTATATGATTGAAGCATGACAGAAGTTCAATTTTATTGGCTACAAGTGTGCAAATCGTAGATCCTAAATTGGTAAACATGATTGGCTAGTAAAATTAGTATCAAATCGTAGATCCTATTGAATTTTTATACTATACTTGTAAGATCTTATCGATCAAAAATTGTGGCTAAGCATTCGTCGCGAATAGAACAGTGTTTTATAGAGTTTACTCGTAGTCGAGTTTACGTGTAATTGTAAGTATGTGAATTGTTGTTATAGTCTAATTTGTTATACATTTAAGCTTTGTCGTGGTTAAGTTCACTGTAGTCAAGCTTCAGAGTTAAGTTTTCTGAGTCAAGTTTCGCCAAGTCAGGTTTCGCCAGGTCAAGTTTGTTCGTCAATTTTCACCTTGGTCAGGTGTCAAGTTTTTCCGCCATTGCTAGGGTTAGGTTTCTCCAGGTCAAGTTTTCCGGGTTAAATTTCTCCATGTCAGGTTTCTTCAAAATAAGGGTTTCCTTGACCTACTAACTTTTGGGCATATTCAAGTCAGTCCGTTAAAACTGTGCCTTTGAATTTAGGTTTATAGTAAGTTATTATTCCTACTGTTTAAAGTGAAAGGTTGCGATTACTAATAATTTTTATCAAAAATAAAAAGGCAAAATTTACAAAAAATGCCCACCAAGAATTTGGGTTCTTGCTTAATTATTGGCTGTATGAATACCAATGTTCAATTTCGTACAATTACAGCGCTTGCTTATGAAAAATGCCAAAGGAAACGAACATTAGAGGCATATCCTTACCTTGAGGTTGGGAAACAATTGTGCCATCCGCATTATTGCAAACTTGTAGAGCTGTATATCAAAAAACATGATCAAACCGAAAATGTACTAAAGCCAATACCAATAAACCCCCAATCAAATAATTCAATTAATGTATAATATTTTATTTAAGATTAATTTTTTTTTTATAAATTATTTCATATTACATATTTATGTATTTTAAAAATAGAATACGTTCGCTTCAAGTATAGATATGCTAACCAAAGCATTGTACTATCAACAACGGCGGGAAGGTACTAATTTGGAGTTGGATCCTGTAAATTTTGAACGAATGATTGAAACCATTAATCCGGGTCTTAAGGGTTTTTTTAATTTCATGACGGAAGCAATTATTCCTAAAGAACGCTCAGCTTATAGTATAAACAAAGCTAAAAAATCGATAGTTGGATTGTGCTATTTAATTGTGGGTTTACGCAACAAATTTGTGAACCAGCACAAACTAGAAGTAGGATTATATTTGCGAGCATCAGGTGCGACGTGAGAGGCTATTGATACAATGTCAAGTCATGGATATTCGGCATGCACCAAAATAGTAAATGTATATCAAAAAAAAATTCAACAAGAGCATTCGGCAAAAATTGCCAATTACTTTTTAGAATATGTAATATAAATTGTATCTTATTAATATATTAAAATATATATTTATTAAAATAAATTGCATATTTTTATAATAGAATAATTTTCAAGTTTATAATATCGATGACTATCACTCTATTCATGAGAACCATAGGCCTGATACGGTATCTACTTCAACCGTGAACCATTTCGCTACTTGTGTAGCAAACCCGATCATAGAGTGTCCGTCTGTACCGCTTGTATTTAACGGGGTATCAATCCACAACCTGGCAAACGTAGAGGCACCGAGGATTTGTTGGTACTTGCTTAATCGATATACGGGAATATTTGATATTTCATACTCAGATTATCAGCAACTACAAGGTCGTATAGTTAGTAATGATTTTGACCCAATTGAACTGTTAATGATATACAGTTATGCAGATAATATCGGGGAACATAAGAAGGAGCGATCGATAAAAGGGGTTCAACTCCTAGGATTTAAGGAACAAAATTTACATTCTGTACAAGATTATGTTAGTGTATTAAAATTTATATTATCGATAAATAACAAGACACAACATTTGGATGGGTGAGTTGCGCCATTTGTCGCAGACTGGCCCAGCCAAATTTTTATCAGAAAAGCTTTATACATGCGAACGTTACCTGCTTTACGATCTTCATTTCTACAACAAATCAAGTCTTTTTTGCCTATTTTAGGCCCACTTCACATATCGCTTAACAGTAGAGAACAGGTTATTATGATGCATCACCCATTTTTTGAAAAATTGATCCATTTCGTATTTGGAAAAAAAAAAAATGGCCAAAAAGCCTCGTCCTTGGCGAGAAAACCTTTTATTAGAACTCGCACGAAATGGCTAGTTAATAATCAAAGACAAAAATTATTGAAAAATTTGGACGAGCATGCAAAGACGTCGAGTATCGAGCCGTAGTAGACCTGCTTGACAATTTAGTTCCAGCAACACTCGACGTCTATGCAATTCTGTTTTGATCAGGTCAATTTAGTGAATACGTAGAGGCAATTTTCCATATTTGGACATTCGCTTTGCGCTGGAAGCGAAAGAATTACAACAAAGCGCCTCTCGTATTCCTATCAGATATATTTTACTGGAGCGATACTAACCACCCTTTTTTAAATGTATTACAGAATCATTTAACATGCTTTAATGAATACTATGTGGAAAACGTACACAGTAAAATCAGAGCCAACACATCCAAAAACGCATTGGTAGATAGCATTATAAAGCAAGCCTACTTTATTATGAATCACGATCCTACATTTAAAAACACATATTGCAAGACACGACGGTACCTATATACTAAAAAGACATTGGACTTTTTATATAATAAAACGGCCCTTTTTCTTGTACAACATTTTTAGTCCATTTTTTACAATCGCAGAAAAAGCATTCCTAAACCTAATAAAAATAATAAAAAAAAAACTACTGACCACATACTATCTTGCTACTTTAGAGAAAGATGTGGATTTACGGCACCTCCCAACGGCTTATAGTACAGCACATCCTCCACGTCCAAGATTATGCGATTCTTGTGGGCGTTCACTTGTCGATGAAAATGGTATGGTCTTTGTTTGCGGCCATGGTTATCATAATAACTGTTATAATGGAAAATGCAAACATTGCAAAGAGTTTTATAAGAAAGGAATTTTCAAAAATGTTCAAAAATTTTTAACCAGGATCAAAAAAAGGGCAGATATACTTACAGAAGAAGACCTTGATGATGATGACGATAATGAGGAAAATATTGAGGAAGAGTCTGAGAAGGTAGAAGAAGTTGATATTTCATCCAAGTTAATAGAGGAAATGAATCAAATAGAGTATTAGTAATCAGTTTTTTTTTAAAAAAAAAACTACGAAGAATTACCTGCAGATTTAACTAAATCATTGGATATTGAACCAAATAATGCGAAACTTTACCAACTAATACTATATATACAGTATATATATATGAAAAAACGTTTAAATCATTAAATTTTAATTAAATCAATAAAACTTGCTTTAAATTTCATAGTTGCTGTGCCAATGTTAATACAATAATTGGTATACTCACCTGCGAATGCTTTGCTTTAGGTAGAATTAATTGCGGAAGGACAAGCTATTACCGGTTATTACCGTCTTGCTAAGGAAAACCTACATCTAATATAAGTCCCACGGATCGTTAGATGCATTAGATGTGTTTGAGTAAACTGTCTAACTTGCAGCCGTATAACACCCTAGTAAAGTTTCGTGAAAATTGGTCGATTTTTTGATGAGCAGTCATATGATGTGACCATATTTCATATGTTTTTGATATGTAAAATCTTGTGTAACATTTATGCATAAATCGATCTTCCGTCATGCTTATGATTGATATGATTGGTCAATTGTGGAGTTGCCATAGTAACGGGTTGCTGTCTAATAATGCCTGCTTCAAATACCATATATTTCTGAAAATAATATTCTTTTGGCCAAAAAAGTTATACAAAAAATATTAAAATAGCTTATTTTTAATTGTTAAATTTTTTGAAAAATTAAAAAATATACTAATTAAAAGTTGTTTAAATATTTTCAAATTTTTATTATAAATATATTTCATTGTTTTGAACAACTTTACTTAATAGCACTTTTGAGGTTTACTTAGTAAACTTTAAATTTTTATATATAGTAACTGCTAATGATTTTTTAAAAAAATGATGAAAATAGCTTCTTTTGAAAATAGTAAACCTAGGCTTGGTTCAAATAAACCTGCTTTTGGTTCAAATAAACATTCTATTGGTTCAGATAAACTTATTTTTGGTTCAAATAACCACATTTTTGGTTCAAATAAAGCTGATTTTGGTTTAAATAAACCCGATCTGGTTTAAATACTGTCTGTATTTATTCGAAAATAAGCTACCCTTTTTGGCCAAAAAGTTATACAAAAAATCGTGGAAGTAGCTTATTTTTGGATTGTTAAATTTTTTGAAAAATTGAAAAACATACTAATAAAAAGTTGTCCAAATGCTATGAAATTTTTACTATAAGTGTATTTCATTGCACTAAGGGGAGTAACAAAAATCAGGTGATTTTTTAGGTGGGAGGGGGTAAAAAAAAGTTGAAATTATATATAAGAACCTGACTATATATATATTAAGGAAGAGGGGGGTAGGCCTCTGATAAAAAATAATCAGGTGATTAATGACACTGCCCTAAACAATTTTACCTAATCGATCTTTTGAAATTTACATAGTAAAAAAAAAGTTTTATATATAGCAACTGTTAACGATTTCTTTAAAAATTTTTCGGAAAATCTGGGGGGTAGCTTCTTTTGGAGGTAGCTTATTTTTGGAAACCTACGGTAAACCTTATTTGGTTCAAATAAACATAATTTAGTTCAAATAAACCCAATTTTGGTTCAAATGAACCTAATTTGGTTCATATAATCTGACTTGGATTCAAAACTAAAAGTTACCAAAATAGGATTTGCATAATATTACACAAGATTAGTAGCGTATAACCAAAAATTATTTTTGCGAAAACAGTACAATAAGCTTTTGTGTAATCTATTTGCATAGAAGTGTTACACAAATTATATTGCCCAATCATATTGCATTATAAATAGATACCATATTTTAATACAATTATTTATAATGTTAGTCTAAATGTTATCATTACACAGTATAAATAGGTAATTTAAATGTTATCATTACACAGTATAAATAGAGTAATCTAAACATTATCTTTATTCAATATAAATAGAGTAATCTAAACGTTATCATTAGGGCAGTGTCATTAATCACCTGATTATTTTTTATCAGAGGCCTACCCCCTCCCTCTTCTTTAATATATAAATAGTCAGGTTTTTATATATAATTTTAACTTTTTTTACCCCCTCCCCCTCTAAAAAATCACCTGATTTTTGTTACTCCCCTTACACAAAGATTTTTTAGATAGGTATAAAAAATATAAATTTCTAACTCAAAATTTTACTAAATTAACCCTGAATGGGTTCTTAACAAAAAAATGATTTTCTCACAATTCTGTATAAATTTTTGATATTATTATTATAAATTAAGGTTATATACAAATTTTTTTAGTGACTAATGTATCGGAGGGCTGTACTGGTGATCATAAGTAGGATTGACATGCGAAGCGTTGAACCAGAGGGTTTAAATAGGCAATCCCCTAGTTGGGTTGTAGGTATGGCAACTAGTGTAGAACCTTCGGGCAGACTACTTAAATTAGACAACCAAAAGTTGTATGTGTGGCTAGTTGTACTCTTATTCAATGTAACTCAATTGTGGGTGCGCCCAAAGAGGTGCCCTTGATCCACAGGCTTGATTAAATAAACACTCACCCAAAGCGGGAACTTTAACACAAAAAAAAAAAAAACAAATTTTTTTAGTATATAGTTATAGATATAAATTTATTATAAAAATCAATTAACTTTAAGCAGCTTAGCAGAAGTTTGTTTTGATTGGCTAAAATTTGAATAAATATGATTGGCAATGATCATTTATTTATATAGTCAATTGTAATTTTTAAAATGCTTTTATTAGTAAAAATCAGCACAGCATATAAAATTTTTTTTTGTAATACGTAATGAAACAATAAACTTAAGCAATCTATTTTTCATTTTTAAACCTACTGTTTTTTAATGAGAAATACAATGAGATACGGTAGTTCAAGAAATGAGATGGGAAGTGAATATTTTGAAAGGTCAGGAAGGTGGTTCAGCGATCTAAGCAATTAGTAAGTGAAATTGTAGGATGTTGTTTTAACTGGGCTTGTTTACCTTACAAGTAAAAAAAAAAGTACTATTTTGAATTACTATTCTAAAACCTTTTATTGTATATATTTTTTAGGCTATGAATATAATTTATAAAATAACATTTATAGATACAATAAGTTGTAATAGTGGTAGTGTTTAGAGTTTTTGGGTATGCATAATAATGTATTGCAAAGCTGATTTAAAGTATTTTTTGTAAAATAATATATTTATCATGTAATAAATAATATAGATATATATTTCGTGAAATTTAAATTAAAACAGTAATTATTAAACTGTATTAATGTACTGTAAAAGCTCATAATAAACTTTATCTGAGTATAGCTGGTAATCTATCCAAAGTGTGATCGACATTTTTCCAGAGTATTTTAACAACTAATTAAAACAAACTTCTGCTATACTACTTTAAGCTAACTAAAGTTATTTAAAATAGGGAATTGCTATTTGCACTATGGAATGTTGCTGTTCGCACTATGGTTATATAAGATTTTCTATTTTTAGAATTTATGCACTTGTGTTACAATATCCATTGGTATTAGCAGTTGCTAATTGTATGCTTTTGCAAATAGAGCATTAGCATGTGATTCTGGCTATAAATTGCTTAATCCTGTTTTAAGTTTATTAATTAATTTCTAAAGAGCTTCTTGATGATCTTTAATAGCTATGGATTATTGCCTACTAACTGATCTTTAGTGAATTCTGAAATTAGAAAGTTAAATCTTTTATTTTCTGCTTGTGCTAATTTGATATTTCACTTTAGGTTCTCTAAATTAGTTTTATATTCAACTATATTTTTTTTATGAATTTTATACTAAAAGTTTCTAAAGCTTCATTATAAGCAAAATAATGCACTTTTTGTGTTATATTTATTGAAGATACTGTTTAAGGGTAGAGGGTATATCAGTGATATTAAATGACCTCCAAATAACCTTCAAATAACCTCAAATGACCTCAAATGACCTCAATTTTATTATGAATTTTAGTCTGAAATAACCTAGGTTATTTGAAAAAAAGTCAAATAACCAGGTCATTTAACATCACTGGGGTATATAGATCATTTCTATTAATAAACTACAGTAGTTACTAAAAATTTTACATTTAATAATAAAGAAAATTTTTATTAAGTAACTATATTAAATTTTTAAATAAAATTGTAGAAGAGGTTTTTCAGATTCCAATGGTAGTTAAATCATTAAAATTGGCCAGTAGAATATAAGATATAGTTGTTTTTATCTTTGTGACCTATTTTCTTATTGTTTACACATGATTTGATTGGCCAATTTGTGATTACCCCTGCAGAATAGCCCACCCTCGCAAAAGTTAATACTATAAAAACTTTATCAAATTTTATTCAAAATTAATAAAATTTTTAAGATATGTGCAATTTTTTATTATAAACAACTTTGCTTAGTACATAAATACAACTTATATAATAAAAAATTAACTTTTATATATAGCAACTTTTAAGTTTACAGTAAAAATATTTTGGTTACTCATTTATTAATAGAAATGATCTACATACTCTCTACCCTTAAAGATCTTGAAGAAGCTGTAGTTTGTGTTAAAGATCTAACAAAAATTGTGCTATATACTTAGTATATCTTAATTTTTTTGTTATTAGGAATAAAGGAGCAAAGGCCATTAGACTATATGCATTTGCAAGTCAAAATTTGCCATATGAATTCCAAGTTTATACAATTTTAAATAACCTGTCCATTGATAAAAATTATACTAAACTTTTAATAAATTATTGCTTTCTGCAGGAATTTCTTCAATAGAAATATTATTTTCTTGTGCATATAAATGAAGTACAACTCCAATAGTTATTCAAATAAGTTCTAATACCCAAAATGTTAATTAATAATCAATATTTCGCTCAAGTTTATTGAAAATTTTAATACCAAGCTGTGGAACAAGCCCAAAAAACCCATATCCTAAAAAGGCAACAATTAATGCATTGTACATTTTTTTATTTGTATGCTATTGTCCTAAAATACAACATACATCTTGTTCTTTATTCTTGAATCCTTTATATGACTAGGCTAATGCGTATTATTGTGAGGCCAGAGCAAAAATATTTTAAAATTCAAAATTTTAAATAAAACTAATTAATTATTTTAATATAATATATAATAGTTGTATATATTTAATAATACAGTATATGGTATACATTATTTAAATCTAATTTGTTTATAAGTGTCTAGCTAATAATTTTACTATAACTTATACTAATAACGGTAATATTAATAATGATAAATATATTTATTAAAATTATCAGTTTCAAAATGATTCAACTTATTAAAAAGACAAGGAATTGCTTGGAAATTTTTACAAAATATCTACAAGTTTCAAAAACAAATTTATGTTCGAATATTTTTGTAAATTTTATGCGTCCAACTAATAGAATATGTAAATTTATTAAAATATTATTTAATTGGCAGTCTGTTGTTGATTTTTTTTATTCTGGATTTTTTTTTATGCGACACGCATGCGGATGGACAAAAAATTTCCAAATTGTGGTTCTGATTTAATTTTATGTAATTGATATAAAAAAAATCAAAAAAGTAATTTTTTTAGATCAAACTGTATCAAAAATGTAACTTTTATATCATCATGTGTAAACACTAAATATCCATCACTATGCTCCGGCCAATAATAATTTTGCTTTATCATATATCAAATTTAATACACCACTTTTTATATAACAAAATCTTCTAAATACATATCTACAGCTTGATAAATATTCTCATTCTTGCTTGGAGCCTCCTTAGCTTCAAGAATTACAATATTTGGAGGGGCTAAAAATGATGCTGATTCAATATTTTCTTTAAGAGCTACATTAATATGATTGATATCAAATATTTGTTCTTGATTAATTAATTGACTAAAACTTGTATCTATTTTTGTATTCCATATTTTCATTATAGAGCTTATACCAAAAAAATCTTGAATTTCAAATTGTTCTAAATTGGGAAGCTCTAGAAGCTCAAATTGAAAAACTATCTATAGTGTTGCATATGCAGTAGTACAAACTATATTATAAATATTACCATATTAAAAAGTTTTGCTTTTCATATCAATATTATCTATAGCTACAAAATTTAAAATATTCAAATTTGCATTTATATCTAAAAGCCTTGAATAAAGATCTGTAGATTTATTATCCTAAAGACAGATATATAATGCAAGTAAAATAACTGAATTAATAAAACATGAGCTTGTAACCTTTATAAGATATTAAAACATAGTACTATATCTAAGATTACAGTTAGACCTTTCTAAATTCACACTATAAGGTCCAAATTTTTAGCAATAGCTATTTAAGGAATTATAAGAAAAGATATATTTCTGAAGGTCACAAAACAAAGTTAAAAGATTAATTAATTAAACAAGTTGACAACTAATTGATTCTATTTTTTAAAAACAACTTAATCGATTAGTCAATTAGTTGGTTAGATCAGTTTTCGATTAATCAAATAGTTGACTAAAGTCAATTTTAATAAGCCTTTTTTTTTATTTAAATTTATTTATTTTTTTTTTAATTCAGCAGTCATGCCACAACCTTTATTTTATCATTTATATAATACCAGTACAACATGATTACCTACTTTAAGGTTAATATACTAAAGTGTAACCCATTTAGGGGTCCTAAAGATCCTTAAATGTGACCTGCTATATCAAATATTTCTCTTATCAGAAACCCTTTCTCTCAATAGTTTAGAGTATCTGAATCACTGATTGGAGTTTGCCACCTGTCATAACTATCTACTGTACTTTTTAACCCTCTTCTCCTAACTCTTTGAATAGCAGAATTCTACCAAAAAACAAAAAGTATAAAGAAAATAAAAGGGAAAATAAAATAGAGGAAATCTACACAAGCTAAACAAAAATCCAAAGTAATATAACATAAAAATGAAAAGAAAGAAGAAGAGGGCAAAAAGTAAACAGCTATGATAGCACTATTTATGTCTGTGCCAGACAATAAAAATTATATAATACTGCACACGGAATGCCTTACCAAAGTATTATAGTACATAAAAAGGAAACAAAAAGTAGTGTTCTGACCCAGATCAGGTGACCCGTATGGGTCACCTGTCCTGACAGGTCACAGGTCAGAAATTGTTCTAACCTGGGTCAAATGGGCAGGATTAGGGATAGTAAAAAAAATATTTACCATTTTTTCTGATATAAATTCATAAACCAAAATTTTTATAAAAGTAACATTATGAAAAAATTTTTTTTTGCACTTTGCAAAAATGTCATGTAAAACCATGGGAAATCAGGCGATTTTTTAATTAAGATGTGTTTTTATAAATTAATTACTAATCAATTTATAGCATAGCAGAAACTCGTATCTGATAGATTCCGAAAGTAATGTTACACAAATTATTTATATGAATAATTGAAAATCTGATATATAATTGTAGTCTAAAACCCGGCATTTTCACGATCCATCTACCTATAATAAGTTAAACTTAAGGTGCACATGTTGATAAGTAAAATTTCTTCATTTTGAGTGTCTTTAGCAGCAAATCTTTTCTAATCATTTTCAATCGCTTTCCCTAGAGAGTTTTCATAAAAACAAAGATAGGGCGTTTGGTAATTGGCAGAGTTTATTGAGTTTCTACTACGTTTAAATTATGAAGCCAAACAATAGATTTATAAATTGTTAAACTGTGAGTGTTATACTAACATAAAATTTTATATATTTATTAAACAGGCTACGCATTATAAATACTTTAACACGATTTATTTTACTCGAACTACGATACATATACGTATTATATATTCAACTACCTCTAATATGTAGTATAATAAATATGATGGGTGATTTAATTACAGTAGTATAGACTATGTAGTAGTAACATGTTAGATGTAACGTGTTTTCAGTAAAGTCTAATAGTCAAAAAATATAATAAAATTACTTTAGTATTAAAAATGCTTTACTTTTATTAATAATAAATTCAGCTTTTTGCGTAATTCGCGTATTGAAAGAATTTTTAATTGATTTAATTGGTCAATAATCATGTTTGGATCTACATCAATTAGCCAATCACACAAATGTTATAACCTGTGATTTTCTGTCAAAATACGAGTTTCTGCTATTCTTCAATTTGTAAAGTCAAAATAACACAAAATTACAATGCTTTAGATCTTCAAAATATGTACTTTGATACTGTTACTTAAAGTAGCATATTATTTATCTACATTATTATAGTTATTCATTATCTTAATAAGAAACTATACCGAGAGCACAAGGAAAAACTAAAAGTTTCTTTTGTACTTAGTGAGTATAAGGTGATATTTTTTGACGAACATAATCTATTTGCTCTTTCACCGAATTAGGATTAAATAATTATATAAATTCATTTTTGACAGCTGCAGTCAGATTAACTCTATGTGGCACATTAGATAAGTTGCAATTACATATGTTTTGTTGTAAGTCAATTCCACAATACAAGCATTTTCGACAACTAAAACATATTCCTCTGTAATATTTTAGCTTTGTTTCTTGAATATCAACTATTATAACCAAGTATTAAGGAATATTTATATAAAGAAAGAAAATATGTTTGATGAAAAAAAATATAAACTATGGGAATGACATATTTTTTATATATGATCACTGATAAAAACTATAATTGAAAGCATAATTTAATATATCAATTTATATAAATTTTAATTTGACTTTTTTATTAAGAATCACAGAGATTTTCCATCATCATCACTGTAAAAATCACAGGCACTTTTTTGCAAAGCGCTATAAAAGGACCCCGAAATATACATAGATAGGTCAGGTTAATTATAGGGTTACTAAAAAAAGAAAGATCTGTAGAAAAAACTTCAAAAATAAGCAAAAAATTACTATAAATAGTAAAGATCTGCATAAAAATCTCAAAAATAAGCAAACTCATACCTGACCTATTTATGTATATTTTGGGGTCCTGCTATAAATTCAAAGTGCGATTAACTTTAAGAAACTTCCATATGACCCGTTGACCCAGGTCATAACCCGGGTTAAATATCTGACCCATCGGGTTACTATTATTTGATCTGGGTCAGAACACTAACAAAAAGAACAATCTGGAATTTGGTTTCTACAGATTAGCTTATTCTACTGTACTATATCTCATTACATATCCGTTTCTGTTTATCTGCCTGCGTGCCTTCTTTTCAATTAGAATAGGAACAACAATACTGATCTTTTGGAGAGGGTACACCGAATTTCCTACTTTCTGTCCAAAATTCTAGAAAAAAACTTCCAGCAAGAATATGATAGCAGGTGTATAGTCAAATATATTCTTGTAACCCAAAAACCTTAAAGAGAGTGATGAAAAACTTATTTTTTAGTTCATCGCCTAGCCAAACTATAACACTTTTGTCAATGAAAGAAGACTTTTCTAGAATTTCTTGTGCCAAGGGCACCCATGGCCAGTTATTTTGTACAACTGACACTTTTGGTTTGCATACTGAATATATAAAGGAGTTCCAAGAAAAGAAAAAAAAAGTGACCTTTATAAAAACCAGTATTAATAGTTGCTTTGTCTTTTACTAAAAAATTTTTTGTTTTTCTTTTGTTCAGAAATTTGGCACAAGTGATTAACATAAAGAGTTCGTTTTTTCTATCAGTAATAATTGTTTATTTGAATTTATTGAAATCATCAATTCAGTGTTAATTTAAATGAAAACTGAATTATACTTTGCAAGAAAAAAAATAGTAGTGGGCTCAAAAGAAAAATTTGCTATGTGCAAGATGATGTGAATATGTTCTATATGGTAATGCAAAAATTAGTAAAATTTTTTAATTAAGTGAATTTTTTACTGTTGTACTTTTTTTTTATTGATTATGCAATTTTTTTTATTTAAATTTATAAACAGTTTTCAATATAACTGTAATTTATAGAAATTTATATTATTTTTTTTAATTTTTTTATAAAATTTTATATAAATTTTTATCACTTTTATTTATGCATTTACAATATAATTAACATTATTATTGGTTATATACTTGGTTATATAATTTTATCTTTTTTAATTTTTAATGATTGAGAAATGAAGTATATCTTTTAAAATTTAAGAAGGCTTATGTAGGTCTAGGGTTCCGCAATTTGATTTGATCTTCAAATATTTGAATCAAATATTTGATCAAATTCAAATTCAAATTTGACTATATTTGATTTGATCAAATTCAAATATGGTCAAATTTGATTTGATTGACAAATATTTGATTTGTTTTGAAAATTATTATCAAAAATTCAAATTCAAATCAAATTCAAATTCAAATATTTGAATCAAATATTTGATCAAATTCAAATTCAAATTTGACTATATTTGATTTGATCAAATTCAAATATGGTCAAATTTGATTTGATTGACAAATATTTGATTTGTTTTGAAAATTATTATCAAAAATTCAAATTCAAATCAAATTCAAATTCAAATATTTGAATCAAATTAAATTCAAATCAGGGTCAATTTGATTTGATTAAATTCAAATTGATCCAATATTTGATTTGATTTGAATTTGAGGAACCCTATGTAGGTTAATATGAAATCGACCTAACTTGTGAAATGATACAAACATATTATCAACAATTGTATTATATGATTATGTGATTCCAAACAAACTGATTCTAGGATGGTATGTTACTATTAGGGATGGGCACGGTCCAGTCATGACTGGTCAATGACCGTGACTGATACTAGCTAGTTAGAGCAGTTTGACTAGTGATGTGCCATATATAGTACAGTATGCAAAAATTTTTTTAAAATATTCTAGAACAAATTATAAAACTATTCATTTCTCCTATGAAACTGCCTTTTATTTTCTAAGCAAATTTATTCACAAAATTTTGTATGTATATTATATGCATACTATATGTATTTCACATACTATATATACTATACAACTATATATACTGTATGTACTGTATGTACTGTATGCTAAAAAAATTCAGACATCATATAAATAGCATATCACTAGGTTGACCGACCAGTCTAGATTATGACCAATGCCAAATTCTTAATATTCTGGTAATAAATAAATAATTATTGCTTAAAGTTCATATCGGTGTATTTGTATCATCTAATAAATAGACAAATCAACCCACCTCTTAGATCATGTGACTTTGCATGATTAATAATATGTTTCATTTTTAAATAAAACTTTTTTAAGTAAACAATAATGATAAATATTAATAATGAATATTAAATTAATATATATCACATGATCTGAAAATTTTTTTAGGCAATGTTTAAACCCAGTTGAGAAATATCTTGTTAATAATTCCGGCCAAATTTTCAGATTATTTGGCCAGAATTATAACAAACCAATTTTAATTCCGGTCAAATGATTTGCAATTTTGACAGAATTGTATGCGATGGGTTTCTTTGGGTAACAGAATATTACAAATAAGGTAGCTGGGCAGCATAGGTTCTTTCAGCAGTTCAGACAGCATAGGAGAAACTCGCACTTGATAAATTCTAGAAGTGTTGTTACACAAACTATTTATATGGGCAATTGAAAATCTGATATATAGTGGTAGTCTAAAAACTGGTAATTTCACGATTCATTTACCTGTAATAATTTAAACTTAAGATACCTATATTAATTAGTAGAATTTCTTCATTTTGGGTGTCTTTAGTGGAAAATCTTCTCTAATCATTTGGGGCCGTTGCAGTAGAAAGGGCCCAAACTCCCCTAACAATCAAATTTGAGTTCTTTCAAGATTTGGATTAATCTTGAGGTGGGCTATACTTTTCAATTACAAATGGAAATTAGTTTGCATAATAAAAAATCAAGATATTTTAAAAAAAGTTTTTAGAAGACTTGTAAGTCACGAGATTACCCAATATGATCAACCAATCAAATCGCATAATTTTTGATCGACCCGGATCAGTCCGAAAAAATAAACATGATTTTCTCAAAATTATATATTTCCGAGTTTCGGCCCTTTCTACTGCAATGGCCCCATTTTCAATTGCTTTCTCCAGAAAGTTTTCATAAGAGCGAAAGTATGTATTAATAAATTATAAGGCTTGTTTATTTTATACTATTAGTGGTTTGTTAAATTTCTAACGCGTCTAAATCACTAAATTATTAAACTATAAGCAGATATGTAAGCTTGTTAAAACAGTATTAAAGAAGCCTATATATACCCAAACTAATATATTTTATGGAAATTCTCAAAAATACTTGAAAGAGTAAGTTACTTTTTTTTTTATTTGGTAACATTATTGAACATGCATATAAGAAACTAATTCGTTAACAATTGAGTTATAATAATGCGACATGAACTGAAGCATAATAGCCAACTATATTTGGTGGAATGTTAATAAGCTTTTAAGAAAATATTTTATTAATAATAAATTAATTTCTAAACAATTTAATATATAGCTTGAAATATATTAATAAGACCTTTACACTAGCAAGGCAGAGTAGAAGCCATAATGATTTATAGATAGTAACATTGGTTTAATACATATTTACATATTTATTTATTTATTATTCACATCAACTTTGGGGTGTTGATTTAGTAATGAATTCTAAAATTGGACCTCTGGGTTGGCCCTGCCTCAAGCACCTCCCTCAATGGAATTGGCTAGTGATAGAAGTAATGCTCAAATGCTACGATCAATCAAAATAAAAATTGCAATCAATGCTTGAGCTATTTCTTTTCGTCTTTTAATTAATTACCATTATGACTTCAAGAAGAAAAAAAGGTGATTACACTTTAGCTCCCAAGACTTTGGCATCTAAAACTTTGACTAGCAAAACTTTGCCTTTGGCCAACAGTCCTTTTGATAATTTTGAAAATAACTTATCATTGCAACAGGGCCATAATTGGCTACACAATCATTACAGTAACAGCTATCATAATTTTATTTTTCTTTTCAATAGTGGTTCTAATGAGCTTTTTAAACTTGGTAATAATTATCTATATGATATCAGGGTTGAAAAAGATGAGAAGAAAGCCTTTGAATATTTTATGAAAGCTGCAAATTAGGAAATGTAAATGCGATTTATAGTATTGGCTCTTGCTAAAGTAATAGAACTAAAGTTGAAAAAAATGAACGGGTTAATAACTCTGTCCCTTCTTTTGTTTTTTTATAAAATGCTGCTTGTCAGTTCTTTTTCATTTTTTTGTCCAATGTTTCCGTGTCTACATGATAAAAGATTAATAATATTTTTTAATAAAATATATATACAATATATTAAAAAAAATATATATATATATATTTTTTTTGTATTGGGTGAAGAAAAAATCGATAGAATTGTAATATAACTAAAAGCTAGAAGGTAGCACATATTTATTCTTTGAGTACTAAATTCTGAATGTCTTTTTATTTGTTACAAATAAAAGTTTTTGCATGAAAAGTAATAATAATTTTTGGTGGCGATATGCTTATTATAAGGAGTTGTTAAATTCAAGAAAATTGCCAAATATTAATAATATTAAAAGTGAAATGTAATATTTAATAAAAATTCAATAAAATGTAATTATTACAAAAATTACAATTACGATGCAATAGTTTGATTACTACATTATTAGTCACCATTTACAAATGAAAAATGAAATTTGCATTCAACCAATAGTAACTTGGGGGACCCGAATTCGCATAAGGAGAGCAACTTCTTGCGTTGCGAATACAAAGTAAAATTTTTAATTATTTGTGACACAGGAAGATGCTCTCTGATACACCCCTGACACTCTAAACAAGATAGGGCAGCTATTAAAAATCAAAAAAGACCTCTGCTATTTTAAATATTTGGCTTCTTTACAATTGAAATTTTAATACTACATAATATTATAGTTTGTAGTACATATAGCTGCATATACATATGTATTGTAAAAAGTTACTTGATCAGGTTATGAAAAATAACTTTTTTATTTATGTGGTCTAATTAATATAATTTTTATACAAACTGCAAATTTGTATACGTATCATATAAAGTTTTATTTGGTAATGATATTTTTTTTAAAAATTATATAAGGACCTGTTATTCATATAAATAATTTTGTATTTTTAAATATTTTTATTTATTATATAATTTATAAATATTTATAAATATTTTTAAATTTTCAAAATGCCTCGTCAAAAGCTTACAGGACCTTGTGCTGTTCATAATTGCAATAATTCAGTTAAATCTTACAGAAATGTGACAGGAGATCTTAAAAATAAAATTGATCAATATCTTGATTTACAATATAATTATTTAAAAGTTAATCAAGATCAAATTTGTTTTGAACATTATATGAATATTGTTAATTTTGCTGCAAGTCAAGAATCTAAAAATACTAAACCAGCAACTTTTATAGATTTGGGTGATATTATTGAATATAGTAAAATTATTTCAAATAATTTTAATGCACAAATTGATTATTTAAAACATTATAAAGAACATCAATATATAGATTTAGATCTTAATAATTTTTCAAATATAAAAATAAAAATTGTTAATGATGGTATATTTATTGATCGATCAAATTTTAATAAATTGATTAATAAAATAATTGATCAAAAAATTCAAGAAAATAATAATTTAATTCAAACATGTAAGTTTATTATTTATAATTATTACTATATTATATACTACATATAATATTATTAATAAATTTAAAATATTATAATTAATTTATATAAATTAATTTATTATTTATAGCACAACAACATTTATTTTCTAATCAATTACAATTATTAACAAAAATTTTATATCAATATAGAAAACAAAATAATGATTATTTATTAGATCCAAATAATTTTAAACAATTAATTGAAACAAAAGAACCTCAATTAATTGGATTTTTAGATGAAATTACAAATGCATTAGTTCTTAAAAGAAGAACTGAAAAAAATAAAATAAAAGCACAGCAACAAATTATTAGTCAATATTATCTTTTAGCTGGATTACATAGTCAAAATGTAAATAAATATAAAACAGATCTTAGTTTATATTTATCATCTTGTGGATTAAGTAAAACTGGAATAGATTTTCTTATGAAAGCTGGAATAACTATAAGTTCAAAAACATTATATAATTATAAAGAAAAAATTAAAAATAATCATTCAATAATAATTAATAAATACTTTGCTTCACATGTAAGTAAATATTTTATTTTTTTTAACAATTTTTAATATAAAATATTAATAATATATATATATTAATTTTAATGTATTTAGTTAAATAATTTTCATTGTTTTAATATTGATGATTTTCATGATATTCATACATTATGACAACCAAATAATACAACACTTTCAACTGCAAATCATTTAGCAACATGTGTAACTAAACTAATTAAAAATCAACAACCAATTTCAGCAATTTTAAATGGTCATTCTTTTTTTAATCCAGAAAATATTGAACCAACTAGAATTATACTTAATTTAACTTCTAAATATAATGGTTGTTTTGATAAAAGTTATAATGAATGTAAAATGGAATGGATATCTTCTCAAAATCTTCAATTTAATTCTCAAAATCGTATTGATTTATTAACTTTACATATATATGACAATGCAATTAAAGAACGAAAAGAAGAAAGATTAATGAAAAATATAAGAGTAATTAAAGTTAAAAAATCAAATTTACATTCAATGAATGATTATTTAAAAGCTCTTAAAATGATTACAAATATTAATACTTTATCAGAATATTTAAAAAATAATATAATTCCAGTTATTTTTTTTTTCTTTCTTCGAACATCTCGCCAGACTCAATATCCCAGCTTACGGTTCATATCTAGTCCCCAACTATTGAGTTCCCGCCATGAACTTCAACCCCACCTCGACTTGCCATACCAAGCCGTAACCTTTATCGGGAGATCCTCCGGAGAGGTCATAGTTATGATCTGACAACCCCGGGTACCTCGAAGGTTCCTGCAGGCGATGTTCTGTACCGGCGCCTGAGTGCCGGATTTTTATAGTTCGAGGGAACATCGACCCCAAAATCCTAACCAATGCTAGGCACCCCAAGTTCGCAGGCAATGATCTTCCTACTATGTCTTGTGACTTCGGTTACTTCCAAATCGGAATTCTAACTCAATTCGCTTCACAGCCACAAAGTCTTGAAATAACGGCTGCCCATTTAGGTACGTTATACAACTAACCGGCTGGCTCTTGAATTTCGCCTTTGGGAGGAATTGAACCGGCAACCTTTTAATTTGCATCCTCGGAGCATAACCGCTATGCTATCGACCCGGAGGACATAATTCCAGTTATTGCAGATTGGCCAGGACAATTATTTGTTAGAAAAATAATTACACAATCTAGATTAAATTTAAATTTAATACCAAAAAATATTAAAAATTTTATTCCAATTTTAGGTACACTCCATGTTTCTTTAAATTTTCGAGAACAAGTATTTCTTGTTCATTATACTTTTTTTGAACAATTTTTTAATTTTGTTTTTGGTGATAAAAAAAATTAGCCAAAAAAAAAAAAAAACCAAAACCATGGAATTTTAGAATTAATTCATGAAGAGTGGAAAGCTATAGCTCATATAATTTTAATTAAATTTGATACTATATGTAAAGATGTAGAATATCGTATGCTATTAGATATTTTAGATAATTTAATACCTTCAATATTAGATATATATGCTGTACTTTTTAGATCAGGTTCATTTGATCAATATATTGAAACTATATTTAGATTATGGACATTTGCACTTAGATGGAAAAGAAAAAATTATAACAAAGCACCCTTAGTATTTCTTTCAGATTATTTTTCCTTTAACTGAAGTTTTATCTAATCATTTAGTAAATTTAATGATTATTTTGTAGAAAATATGCATAGTCATCTTCGTGCAAATATTAATCCACATAGTACTATTAAAGAAATTAAACAACAAGCATATATATTAGATTATAATCGTAACAAAACGCAACTTGATATTTTAAAACCAAAACAATCATATATATATAATTCTAAACAATTAGATTATTTAACAAAAAAAAGTAGTTTATTTTTGATAAAACATTTTCAAAAAGTTTATCTTAATCTTAATAAGAGTAAAAAAATAAAAATTCAAAAAACTACTCAATATTATATAGCTGAATTAGATGAAAATATAGAGCTTAAATGCCTTCCAACAGGTTATCTTACATCACGTGAACCAGCAAAAGATATATGTGATAAATGTAAAAAATCATTTAGTAAATTAAATGGAAAAGTATATATATGTGGACATGCTTATCATACAAATTGTTATAATAATATACATTTAAGATGTAATTATTGTTTAGAATATTATAAAAAAGGAATTTTTTCAAATATTAAATCATTTTTAAAAAGATTAGAAAAAACTGGAAATGATGAATTAACAAAAGATGATTTGGAAGAAGAAAATTTAGATGAAGAAATAGATGATAATTATAATAATAATAGTAATAGTGATAGCGATAGTGACAATGATGAAAATAATACTAATAATAATAATAATAATAATATAGATAAAGATCTTCAAGAAGCAATAGAATATATTAAACAATTACCGTAAATTCTCGAAATAGCGGGCAGGGGCGTTAATTTGAAAATCGCGCCCCCTAAAAATTTCATATCTGGTTTCGAAATAACGCCCATGCGCGCCCCGAAATAACGCGCACCCCCTTATACATTCATATTGTGTCACGTTATATAAATAGTAATTTATCGAAGTGACTATAACAGTTAAGAAAATGAAAAGCATTCATGCTACCGGTATACGCATTCACGCATTCGTAATTATA
Organism: Gigaspora rosea; assembly: GCA_003550325.1. Lineage (NCBI taxonomy): Eukaryota > Fungi > Glomeromycota > Glomeromycetes > Diversisporales > Gigasporaceae > Gigaspora > Gigaspora rosea. Next base: position 194,231 of record QKWP01000439.1, read on the forward strand.
CAGTCAGATCTAAATGCACCCACCCATAGGGACCAAAACTCTAACAACGTGCACTAAGAGAAAGTGCATTTATGAGGTCACGTATGTATTCGGTTTTAATGAGTGTTCGTAAAGGCACTTATAGAGAACGCATTTAAGATCTCACCGTGCAATGTCCTTTTAGTCTTTATGTATAGAATTTAAGGTAACCGGGTAATTTGGCAAATATTTGCTATATTAAGTTGCCTAAAACGAAAGTACAAACAAGAGTTTTGTATTTATTAGATCATAGGGGATATAAACTCTATAGTTTTTTTTTTTTTTACATTTTTAGCAAAAATTTTCCTCGAAGAGACAGGAATAAATTTTGGGGCAAAAATTTAAAAATATCAGATAAGTAGCAAACTGTTTTTTAAAATTTAAAACGGGCTTTTAGCAAATAGCACGGTCTTGTTTATGTTTTTTTTCACTAAAAAATTCATTTTCTATTTCAGAAATTCCTAACAAGCAGAGAAGAGATAATTGGTTTGAAGTAAACCACACCTAGTAAGGATTCTAGTTACAATATAATAATAATGTGTGGATCGATTTTAACAAACAGAGAAGGAATCTTTAATGGATTATAAATTCTTGCCATACTTACCATGACGCTTATTATCCGTCATGTATTCATCTTCCATATTTTCATTCTCATCCACATTCATCATATCATCATCTGTATTATCGTTCACATCTACGTCCGTCATTCTTCATCCTTTTCTTCACTGAATTGTTGAGAGAACCTGTCTATTTATTTGTATTTTTTTTTATTTATTTAAAAATTTTAATATTACCGTAAATAAAAAAAAAATATGCAGATTATGCCATTAAAAAAAAAGAGCACTTGGTTATATTTGGCCGTAACTTGTTATACGGTTGGCTATTGTTGAGCTTTCTGATTTTAGTACGCATGTATATACGTATGCATGTACGTATGCATGCATTAGTAATTCAAACGTTGTGGAAATATTATCTAATAAAATACCACCCATGGGCGTTATATTGAAAACCCCTATATCCAAAAAAATAACCTATTTATTCAAAATAACGCCCATGCGCGTACCCGAAATAGCGCGCACGTAGTCAAAATAGCGCGCCCCTGCCTGCTATTTCGAGAATTTACGGTATAATATTATTTTTAAAATACTATTAACTTATTTTATTTTTATATTTAAATTTATATTTTATTATATATAAATAAATTATTATTATATTTATTCAATACAACAATAAAATTCTGTAATATTTGTTTTTTGTTTAATAGTTGCTTTATTTTTTTATTTTTTTATTTTATTTTTATTTTTTGTCAATCATATTTAACAAATAATAGAAGAACTACTCAAATATTGACTATAATGTTTATTTTAATTGATTCTAACAAATGAGCATTATTACAATCACTCATCGAAAATAATGCTTAAAAAATTTTAATTATATTATAAACTGCATATTCGAATTTTAAATAAAAATGTTATATAAATATAATTATCATTGAACATCATTGTGATCACTTGCTAATCACATTGAAAATGATGCCCTTAATCACACTAAATCACATAATTTGCTAACTGATCAGTGTCTAAAATTCATCAAAATTGTGGGTAGGTCACACATTACATATGGATTCTGGTGTGCTATAGTGAACATAGATTTTTTCAAATGTGTGCAAAACAAGCACATAAAAATTTTTTTTTTGTGTAATAAATATAGTGCACATTAAATCTTGAAACATATATGAATTTAAAAATTCTAATGAGCATGGAATTTTTTTATTAATGGCACTTTGCCCTTTCCACATACGTTAAATATCAGCATATTAAATTTTATGAAATATTATATAAATGTTACGGCAGCACACATTGAATGTTACAAATATCGATTAGGCGCATTGTCACGTTAGGGTGTGGACCAGTGTTGGAAATCATATGTTTATAGTGTTCACGGTTAACATAAATTTTTTTAAAAAATCAATGTTTTTATATTTTATATTCACATAGTATGAACATAAAAAATCAAAAATTTTATATTTTATGTTCACTTAGTATGAATATAAATTTTAATTTTATATTTCTTATTCATAATTTATTAATATAAAGATTATATTTCAAAAATAAACTACCTTTTTTGGATGATTTTGAATACAAAAAATCTGTAAGTAGCTTATTTTTAGATATAATCAACTTTTGGTTAATTGCAAATAGTCATTATATTATAAAGTCTAAATTCTACTATGTGAACATATTTATTTTTGATGTGAATATTATAAAAAAAATTATGTTCACAAAAATCAAAATTTTTTTTGAATTTCCATGGTGCGGACTAAACTAACTAATTAGGATAAATTTCAACAATAACGATTTCGTAATATCTGATATTAGATTTACTAAAAAAATAATTATAAAACTAAATATTTAGAGTATACAGTATAATTTTTTTTTAACTTGAAGCTCTTATCTAGTTCTACATGGTAATAGAGTTACTTTTTTTCAATAGTTTATTAAAATCATTTAATTATTACATAAATAATTATTAATTATATAATTAATTTTTTACAAAATTTTTTAGTTGAGAGCTTCAATTTAAAAAATTATATATATTTTTGTCAAATACTTATGCTAAAAAATGTAAATTTTATTTAATATTTATATATACGGCCTATAAAAAATCTGCAATTAATAATCATATATTACGTTAGTTAATCCGCACCCTATTGTCACGTCATATAGTTATATCCAATTTATGTTATTAAACTACCACGCCCACCAATATAAAGAATAATTTCAATTTGGCAATAGTAGTAGTATAGTCAACATATGTAAGGACATATGTAAGGACAGACTGAGATTGCGTTTGCATTAACCAAGTCATAGTGGTAATATCAAGAATATTCATATCGTTATAAATAGTTAAATTAACATGATTACTTCCACCAAAAACAATTATTATCAATAACAACTTGTATTTCATTACAGCACGATTATATTTCTGCACCTATAACTACAATTTGAGCATGAACGTTGGATAGTTGACCATATATATTCATTAATTCTTTTTTCGTAAAAAAATACATTTATAAAACTTAATAATTTATTGGCAAATTCATTATTACATATACCAAGAAAAAAACAATATGAATTGTTGTTATTCCATATAAAATGTTTTTTTTTTTTGCATTTTCAGATTAATAAGCAACTGTTCAACTTGTTTGAAATTCGATTCAGCACTTTTTAACCATTTTTTTTTGTTAAGTTCGGATGACCTAGAAATAAAAGTGTTTGCCTGTGTAAAAATATATAGGTTAACAATTTTTTTCTATCGTAAATAGCCTGTATCAAATCACTTTTAAATTAAAAACTTTTTTTCTTCATATCTTTTGAATTGGTTCTTACCTGTATTAATCATTCAATACACCTTCAACGCTCGGCAACCATCGTCAATACACAATTTTTTCATTTGATATTGAACAAACAACAAAAGCGTCAAAACTAAAAGTAAAAGAAATTATTTTTATTAAAATTGATTATTAATGAATATAATAGTAAATGTCATCTTTTACAACATTATAAAAAATAATAAAAGCAAAATTTAAGCTTAGCTACGTAACTTTTTTCTAGGGGAAATGATAAGTTCATCAGATTTTAAGTTTACGCAGAGGAGTAATTGTTAGAAGACTAGGGCTATGCAATTGTGAGAGTTATAAAAAAAACGACAAACCGGACTTGATGGCATTAATCCATGCTGACAATTATACTTGAATTGGTCGGTTAAGTAAAGCTTTAGTAGTGTTGGTACGTGTCTCTATAATTCTGTAATTGATAGGGTCACTTGAAATTTGATTGGTAATTTTGGCGTTAGTTGATTTAATGTCTATTCACAACCAGTTTATTACTTGTATTTATTTTGAGGCACATGACTCAAGCACATGACCCATTAAATCTGTGATTTTCCGTCAAAATGCGAGTTTCCTCTATGCTCTTCTAAAAACTCGGCTATTGAATTTAGTATCACACCACGCTAAAAGGACTCTAATTCGTCAACAACTGAGGAAAGATAATGGTTTATTTTATGCAAACTCACTTCATTTAGCCCAGGTAATATGCCTAAAACTAACATATTTTCACGTTTAAATCGAATATCACATAGCAGATTCGCAATGGATACATATAATACACCAGTACTATGCGATACACCATTGAATGGTTGAAACCAATCAAGGTTTACTATCAATCCCAAATGTGAATTCGCCTTTTCATTACAGAAAAATAGCGCCGAATCTTCGCCGAACGGTTTATCTTTAAAGGTTTTCCAAATTTTACTATCATAAATATCGCATAAAATATCATCAAAGCTTGAACGATTTACCCAATGCCAAAGACTATTCTCAAAATCTGGATGCTAGTACATGTTATCCAATTGGTGTCTAATTGGGCTGTAAGGAAAAATCAACTCTGGTCAATTTACGATCTTTCTATCTAACAACTTAGATTGCGTTGATAAATTGGTACTGCAAATCTTGTTTTTTCTAATTTTCGAATTAGGAAATTCTATATGGGTACAACTCATAATTGACACCTGGTTATTATACTTAAACTTTATTACTTTTTCCTCCTTGTATAGTTTATGACATTTAGAACATGACACAAAACTAATAAATTCGTCAAACAATCCAAGTGCTTTGTTCACTTTATACTTGGATATAGGAAAGTTGTTAAATTCAATACTACCAACTACAATTAGTACTAACTTCATAAACTTTAGAAGTACTTCAATTGCACCTTCCGATATATTATACTGTATTTTGAAGTTCATGATCCATAAAAGTATTCATATAAATTGATTGTTGTTATATACATTTTTGGGTTCTCGTGGCATTTCAAAATCGGGGGTCGAATAGTCTTTGAAAACATTATTGCTATCATCAGAACTTTCATCAGATTCAGTGCTAGTTTCAAAAAAGTTGTCATTTTCGGTATATACATCGAGTGTTTCATCAAACTCATCTTTAACTGCCGAATTTGAACCAAACTTTTTACCTGCCGAATGTTCGTAATTAACATTAAAAGACATAACCCTATTTAATGCCAGATTTCTAACTCTGGGCTTAAAAATATATTCGTTCACATCAGACACTGGAGTGTCAGTAACTTCTTCAATTTCTTTAATTTCTTCTATTAAATCTTGTGAAGAACTTGGACCATCCATTTCTTTTTGTTTTTGTGACGATAATGCCGAACTTTGTCTTTTTGGTGGTTGTTGTATCCTACTTTCATGAGCAACTTTCATTCTATAATCGACAAGCGATCCATTGCACTTATCGCAATTACATATAACCTTTCTTCTTTGTTTTGTATTTTTTCATGGTGGTTTTGATACACCTTCTTCATTTAATAAAGATAAAAGCAATCGTTTTCTTAATAACATATTAATAATTAATGAAGATGGAATTTGCAAACAACAATAGCTTTTTGCTAAACGAAAATTGATGATTTTTATACGATTCAATATTGATTATTTTTGTTCAGTATTATAAAATAACAATACAAAGAGCAACTATATCAAAAATCAATCTTCAAAAAATATTAATAATGCATGATTTGATTATTGTGATTTGCAAATTAATAGATCACTAACAATTAGAGTTCCTCAAATTCAAATCAAATCAAATATTGGATCAATTTGAATTGATCAAATCAAATTGACCCTGATTTGAATTTGATTTGATTCAAATATTTGAATTTGATTTTGATTTGAATTTGAATTTTTAATAGTAATTTTCAAATCAAATCAAATATTTGTCAAATCAAATCAAATTTGGCCATATTTGAATTTGATCAAATCAAATATAGTCAAATTTGAATTTGAATTTGATCAAATATTTGATTCAAATATTTGAAGATCAAATCAAATTGCGGAACCCTACTGACAATCGCTTAAACAATCACCTAATTGTTGACCAATTGCTTCGCAATATTTTTTAGTAAACATAAATATAGTCAATGAAAATAACATATTTATATTGAATTTTTAGCAAAAAAATACACTTTACAATCTTTTGCAATTATGCAATCAGATAACAATCAAGTATGCGATCTAAACATTTGATCAAAAGTACGTCAAATCAGATAACAATCGAGTATGCAGATCTAAAAAATTTGAACAAAAGTATATCATTTTGCAAAGCGTAATAATTAGTCCCTAATGACAAAACATATTAACAATATATTAAAATAATTTAGTTCTTATTTGCGAACAATACATAATTAAATTACTTGTTTCAGCAAATAAAAAAAACATTGTTTTCAGCATATTAAAAATTTCTTATTGTGAAATAAAAAATTTGACAACATTAGAACTATTACAGTATTATGCAGGATTAAATTAAATTTTGTTGATTGTTTAATTTTTTTACACGATTTGTCTAACTTTGATTGTCTTGATTGTATAAAATTCGATCGATTGCATAAAATGAACTTAATTAATCATAGACCTGATCGATTACTGCAGAATGTATAAAATCAGGTTTTTCTTGATGCCATCTTAGGATTTCGAATGTCTATCCCGTGATCATGAATTGATTACAAATATAATGACTATATAATATTTTCGCTATAAGTTTCAATTATGTCAAAGATTTAAACAAAATTGCAAACAATATAGTTGCATACATAATCAGAGATCAAATGAAATTTATAAAAGTTAAGACTTTTCTCTACGAATTTTTTTTTCTGCAACTTTAATTTTTTTTTCATCACTAAACCAAACTATTTTTTTCGTTACTAAACCAAACTCTTTTTTTTCTTTTGAATACTTATAACCTACCTTTTTTCTTCTCAAATATTTCTTTCAATATTTTTTTTTTCTTTACACTTCTCAAATATTTCCTCAATATTTTTTTTTTTTTACAATGTCAAAACGATCAAAAAAACAACAAAAACCTTTAAAATGCGATACATCCGAAAGTCAACAACAAGAACCTCTTGTTGTAATTGAACTTTTAACTGAAAATCCTTTACCTTCATCTGAAACTTTACCTTCAACTGGACTTCGTCAAACTGGCACTTCTACAACTTCAAATTCTCCTGTTCGATCTGTACCATATTCACACATTCGATCTTTACCACATTCTCCTATTCGATTTTCACAACTTGTTAGACCTTCAATACCTGCTGTTTATTTAACTACTTCTTCTACAAAATCAATTTTCAGTTATCCAACTTCACTTGTTATTATCTCATTACCTGAATTAACTTCTGCGTTATCCAACTTAAAGCAAAGATATCAGTCACTTCGATTACCCGAAAGCATATACAAAGAAAAACAACAAACTATTCAACGACAAAGTCATTTGAAGAGTCGAAAGCAGGTTTTATAATCAATTCAGTTATAAAAAATTTCAGCTGCTATTTCCCAACATATATGTTGGGAAACGGCAGCCAAAAGTTGTGATTAAATAAGTTGATTATCTTCTCATTATTGTATTTTTTATTTTGCTAATCTTTTGTTTTTATTACCTATTTTTATAAAAAATGAAAGTTTGCGTAAAGAAATTGCAAAGTTAAGGCGCATAGTATCCGATTTGGAGGCTGAAAACAAACAAACAAGCCAAAGTAGAAATCAAGGCCCTAATTATTATCAACGTAGGTTTTGGCAAGGAATCGGACCTGCAATCCAAAACTGCAGGATTAACGATTTCAGAAAGCGACAAAAGTAAAAGTGAAGGTGAATTATCTGATGGTAATGATAGTAAAAGTAGTTCTGAAATACAGCCATCTCAACCAAGTACAGGAAGATCTTTTAATCTGAAAGATACTCAGGTAAGTTTAATACAAATTTTTACAATTTTTAATTCTGTTTGCGATTTTTCAGTTTTTTCTTATCTTTTATGATTAACTTTTTTTTTACGATTTTTTCTTTTTAACAATTTAATTTTTAATTTATTTTATGATTTTTATCTTTTCATTATTATGATTTTCAATTTTCTTTTTTTTCGATTTTTAATTTTTTATTACGATTTTTTTTCATGATTTTTATTTATGCTTTATTGATTTTTTTTTTACGAATTTTAAAATTTTTACGATTCTATTTTACAATTATTTCCTTTTAATAATTTATTTTTATCTTTTGATTGATTTTTTTTTATGATTTTAACCTTACTATTTTTCAAAAATTTTCTTTTATGATTTTTTAATATTTTTTTTTGACGATTTAAATTTTTTTTTCCTTTTTTCGATTTAATTATTTTTCTTCATTTTTAATAGGCTGAGATGAAAATTTTATTAAAAACGATCCCGAAAAAATTTCAACTAAAAATTGATGAAGTTTTTTTGAGCCCGAACAATAAACAAATTCTTAACAAATTAATTCTGGAGTTAGAATGATTGTTGGCACCAACTTTCACTACTACTCAAAAAGAGATTTGGGATTGGTTAGGTGCTTTACACCAACACCAAAGGGGCCGGCATTTGAAAGTTGAGCAAGGAAAAATAGATAAAGACAATCGACATTTTCATGCCAATAATAGGATGAATGAAGTATGAAAATTTTATGTTATTATTTTAAAAAAAACTAGTTTTCGGAAATTAATATTTATAACTTACCGAACTTAGCCTGTAGGCTAAGTTCAGTAAGTATAAATATTAAAATCTGAAATATGACTATTTATATTATATTTGTTTTTTATTTAATGCATTAATATATTTTTTGCTTACAGAATAAAGCATGAAGAATTAAAGGCACACAATCGTTATATGAACGACAAGCAAAGCGAATCATTAAATATGAGTGAAAAGGGTTGATAAATTTACTTTCAAGGACCGAAATACACTTGCCAAAAATAAGTGAGACCTATGCTGAAGACAACAAAAAAAGAAATGCTAATGTGTATGATTATACATAGCGTTCTGACGAGGTAAATTGATTTTTAATCAAATTATTGCTAAATTTCAACAATCGTAGAAATCATAATTTCAATTAATCATGCTAACTATTTTAATAATACTAACAATATTTTTATAGTTACGAAATTTGTTAAGAAAACTTTGGATGATCAAGCAAAAAAGATCTCAACATCGCAACAAACGAGGAAATGATATTATGACGATAATGCATTCTTTTATGATGTAGCTAAACCTGAAGATTTATCTGATTGGGCCTACGTTTCTGAAGAAAAAGAAGTTGCACATGATCGTATGAAAGAACAAAAAAGAAGAAAAATCAAAGAAGCATTAAAAAGTATAGAAGCAGAAAAAAAGCAAAGCGGCAGAAAAAAGCAAAGCAACAGAAAAAGGTACAGAAACCAATAAAGACACAGAAACTGATAAAAGCACAGAAACTGATAAAAGAAAAGCAACGGAAAAAGAAAAAAAAACAAAAAAAGGGAAAGCAACGGAAAAAGGGAAAGCAATGGAAAAAGGGAAAGCAACAGACAAAAGAAAAGAACCAGAAGATGCCCTTGTGGAAAGACTAGAGAAAAGAGGCTGATTTTATAGTGGCGACTATGATAAACAAGTTTTGTACTCAAGAAAACGAGAGTACAAACTGGCGAAAGTGCAAGTATGGATGAAATTTATGGCGCGCTTAAATACACTGCAAAATATACAAGTGAAGAAAGTTCGGACAATGAGTCTGTAGCATCTGTGGAAGAGGCTCCTAAGAAGTGAATAATCATTTTTTAAAGAAATTTGTTTTTTTGAGTTTTTTTAGTCTTTTGTTTTTTGAAAACTCATTTATTTTTTTAATAATGTATTTTATAACCATTTATGCAATAATATTTTTTAATCCCAATTTCTAACAATTTTTATCGATTTTGATGTTTAAATAAATGATTGTAATGGGTATTTTAATAATTTAAAACAAATGTAATTAATGTTCTACTTTTACAATTTAGAATAAATGCATATCTAGCACCCTGCAATATTCTTATATATCGCGTTCTAATATGATTGGCTAATTTTGTCAATCATCATTATTTTTTAAAAAATAAATATCAAGATGTGATAAACTTATTTAACGCATTCTAAATTATTCTAAATTAGGAATACAATGCAATATACTAATTCAACATTATCATAGTCCCAATAATTGTGTCAATTCTCATGCTTCTCATTCTGTTCCTTTTGCTCAGTTTACCCTATCACCTAATAATTGCCAGTCCTCATAGGGACCAGACCGGACCGGACTAATGCATCCCTAATTTATGGTAGGTCCGGAAACTACTCCAACAGCACGATAATACAAAACATGATAAAGTTATTGACATTAGGGTTAGGGTTAGAGCTCGTTAGGAGTTAAATTGAAATTTTTTTGTTAGAGGTTTCCTATACAAATTTTTGTTATTTTTTGTAACGGTTATTTGAATTTGCCTAATTTGTTGATGCCGTGAACAAAGTCACGAGCATCTATTTGTCACAAGACCATAACTCGGGTATTAAATATTGATGACAAGGGTGATGTTTTTAAGAGTCAGATAAGTTAAGTAAGGGATTATAGAAATATGAGGTCATAAGGAGTAGTTATTTAAGAGAGGTAAAGACATGAATTATTCTACCTTTTTTGTCTTTGCTGCTAGCTCGACGAAAGTCTACATATCCGCTGATTTGATTTTTAGGGTCTTTTTGGATAAACGGTTACATGGACTTTTGCCATTAAATGATATGAGAATAACAAACAAAGCATTCAATAAAAAAGCTTTTTAGCCTTTATATGAAATAGGCAAGCAATAAATACTAAAAAACAACTACACTAAGCCATAAAAGAAAGCACTATCACTAGTTGTTGAAGTGCTTGGGTATTTTATGGTAGTTAACGATTGGTTTGTCATTTGAACAATCGGTTGTATAATGGGTAAGGGCAAATTCGGAAGTAATTTTACAGAAAAACAGCCTTTTTAACCTACTTTTAGCTAATAATAAAATATATAAATATTGCAATATTCTATAAATTTAAAAGACCGTTTTTGTAAAAACTCACCTTGCAATAAATTTTAACGACAAATAATTCTCAATCATGATTGGCTAATTTTGGGATCAAACCAAATCAGCCGATATGAGCTATGTCATTAGTACCCGCACTAGGTGGGAGCTCTCTATGGGTTTGGCAGTCTTATAGAAGTGTTCGATAGTTCGAGTATATAAATAGAATAGCAAAAGTGATTGGCTTGTTGGCCTGATAGAACAGGTTAGGTATTGAAGGGTAAGGGAAATAGCAAGAATAAGGTATCATATGAATGATTGGTTTGTTAAGGTATTGGTAACAGAGTTTTATGGATAAAGGAATGAATAAGAATGAGATATTGCATGAGAAATGTTGGTTCGGTTGAGTAGGTATGAGATCATAAGGGACAGTTACTTATGAGAAAATTAAGGTGCTATGAACAGAATCCATTTGTCACGAGACCATGAAGCAGATTGATGAGTGGTAAGTATGAGGTATTGCAGTATTGGAACAGATGTTATATGCATGAAAATGAGTAAGAATAAGGCATTATATGAGAGATTTTGGTTCTATTGTATAAGTATGAGTAGCAGTGATGGATATTTATAGGTATGGAAAATAAGCAAAAATGAGGTATGGTGTGAGAGATGTTTGGTTTAATTGAGTAGGTTTGAGATCATAAGGGACAGGAGGAAATAAGATACTATGATAAAGTTACGTGGTATCCATTTGTCTCGAAACTGTGAACCAGGTCCATGACGTAGAGTTGATGAGTGGTAGATATGAGATATTGGTGACAGATATTAGGTAATTAGTAATATGGAAAACGAGTAAGAATGAGATATTGCATAAGAGATTTTGGTTCCATTGAGTAAGTATGAGGTATTGATAACGGTTGTTTATAGTATAGAAAATAAGTAAGAATGAGGTGGTTTAGAAGAAATATAGGCACCGTTGAGTATGTAGAAGGGTTTGGTAGCTTGGTGGACAACCCGAAGATCGAAGATGGCTTGTTGGCCTGATTGAACAGATCGGGTATTAAAAGAAAGAGTAAGTGAGATGCCGTGTGGCTATAACTGATATAGGGTTGACGACTAGTTAGTATAAAGTATTGAGATGCATAAACAAGTTACATAGCATCCATTTGTCACGAGACCGTGAACTAGGTTTATGACATAGAGTTGATGGGTGGTTTAGTATCTGATTCTATAGGTATAAAAAATGATAAGGATGAGGTATCGCATAAGAGATATTGAAAGGATGGTTATTTAAGAGGAACAAGATGCTATAAATGAAGTCATGTGGCATTCTTTGTCACGAGACTGTGAACCGGGTCCATTATGTAGGCTGATGCTTGTTAAGTATGAGGTATTGGTGGTGAATATTATGTGTATAGGAAATGAGTAAGGATGAAATATTACATAAAAGATTTTGGTACCGTTGAGTAAGTATGTGGTGATGTTTATGGGTATAGAAAATGGCTGAGAATAGGAGAAATGTTGGTGCATTGACACCCTTGGGAGTATTTAGTGTTGAGGTATTAATAGCCCGGGTGCACAGCCCGGATATCGAAAATTAGTGCTTTGATAGCCCAACTATATCGAAGAAAAAGAGGTAGATATAAGACTGGTTTAGCGATGCTAAGAATAACTGGGGACCACGTGAGTAGCGAGGCGATATCCTATATGTGTATCCCATCATTATATTTGTGTATGAGTTGAATGACAAAAGTGAAAAAATTATGGGGTGTGGCGACATAGTGTAGTTGGATTGTTGTTACCTCTCCAATTAGTTGTAACAAAAGGTACAGAGTTCGAATCCCACTGGAGATAATTTCGAAAAATTTATCTGCATTACGGTAACCTGGACTCTGAGCCCGGATTTACAAATCTGTATCTCAGGTTACACTAACTCTTATTGGGAGCTCTAGAGCTGTGTTACAGAACTGGGTGCATAAATCCTGGGGAGTGCTGGCGCTATGTTACGCACAGAACTATAGGACAAAGGAAACCATACTTGGCAAGACCCGAGCAAAGAGGTAACCGACTTCGACGGTACTTAAACAGAAATCGGACGAGGACGGACCGGAAGTGGACTGACTGAGAAGCGGACTGACCGGAAGCAGACTTACGACAAAAGGGCCTATGGCGGGGCTCTACCAATCAAACCGCCGGAAGTCGCTCTGGAGGAAAAGGACATGCGTTACAGAAGCATGTACCAAGAAGAGGGAGACCTTGAGTTCGCCAGGCAGACCACTCCTTCCGGGTCCTCGGCATTGGAAGTAGGAATGCAACTGGAAAAAAGAAAGCAATGTAGGGGAAAAGGAAGCAACCAGAAAGAAACCAGAAGAGGAACGGGAGAAGTGCTATGGTTGGTGAACTTTGCAAGGGCATGTACCGTGCTATAGATACTAGTAAAAAGGTAGTGGCTTGAGAAACGGGCTAGGTTGCGGCAGCATTAAAAGATAGCTTGAGATATGAACCTGGCGGCGGCAGTACTACATGTACTATTAGTGGACAAGTAAGGTGCAAAAAACCAGGTTAAATATATAAGTGAGACATATAGGATACCCTGGTAGGTTTAGGTCGTAGATAAAATAGTCTAAGTTTCAGTACTTGGTAGTTGTAGTAATCCAATGCAATATTCATGGATGTTGTAATGATAACTATGCTTAATAAAGATCCGAGGCATGACCTCATCTTAACAAAAAAAAAAAAAAAAAAGTGGAAAATTGACGAAAATTGCTATTGGTGGTAGTTGGTGTTCGGAGACTTGGTATGCAAATAATCACATTCTCTATATTTATAGACTTATATTTGGTGTAATATATAATTGTATTGCACCTTTATGCGATATATAACTTTTATTATGCGTAATATATAATTGGTATCACACCTGCTATGCGATACATAACTATAACACAGGGTGCAAAGCCTATTAAACTTCTACAATTTATATACGAATGATTACGAAATTCTATTTCAATTTTTATCGATTTTGATGTTTAAATAAACAATTGTTATGGCTATTTTACCAATTAAAATGAATGTAATGTTCTACTTTAACGATTTATATATGTTGTGCCTCAGATCAATCCTTGCGTCAGATTGACACCGGCCTAAATTAGATTAGGGTTAGGGTAAAATTACGATAAAGTTAGGAGGTAGTTTAGGCCAGTTGTTGCCGATCATTTAATGCTGGTCAATTGATAGTCATCTGACGTACGTTAGATTCAATCTGACGTAAGTTTTAATCTGAGGCACAACATATACGAATGGTTACAAAATTCTATTTCGATTTTTATCGATTTTGATGTTTAAATAAACGATTGTTATAGCTATTTTAACGATTTAAAGTGAATGTATTGTGTTAGTTTTAACAATTTATTTACGAATGGTTACAAAAATTCTATTTAAATTCCAATTTACGATTTAATGCCTATTTTTAGAGTGTCAAATGATTGCCGAGTGGCAGCGATTGCCGCCAAACGGCAATCATTCGATTTATAATAAAGGCAATAAAAATCATTATACATTCGGCTTGTAAACTTATAACATTCATTATAATGAGTGGCTATATTTCGACTAGTGGCAATTCTTGGTAGTATTTGAAGTCTGCTAAAAAGAGTAATTCTTCATATTTGAAATCTACTAATAATGGCAATTCCTATAAACAACATATCTTTGGATTGTATTAAGAAAAAAGTGCTTCAGATAGACAAAATCAACAATTTTCTCTGGCTTTACTCTTTTTTTTAAGATTTGAATCTGCTTTATAATAATCAATACTGTTTTCGGAGCAGACAGGACCTACAACTGTACCTGGTAGAGCAGCTGATTAATAAAGACGGCAAAAGAATGCTGACATGGGAGCAAGTAAGAAATATAAGAAATAGAAAAGGTTCTGGGAGTTCTGGGAAGAAGCCAGAATGGTACAAGTTTCTGGAAGAAAAGATAATTGAAGATAAGTACATACGACAAGTCAAGAGCGAATTTAGGCAAATGAATGGAAATGTGTACGCAATAAAACCAGAACTAGTACAAATATCAAAGGATGCACGAAAGCATGAAATGATCATCTTTGGTAACGGAACCAAAGGGGCCCAGATAGGAAAAGTGATAGGAAGAAAGGGCCCAAAGCAAACAATAATAATGGGACATTGGCAGAAGTATGAAGAGAGTAGTAACACAAAACAAAAAATAGAATGATGTAGAGAATACAAAGATAATCAAGGGAAGGATGAGAATTCGTGCATCATGTATAAAAAGTTTAGAAGCGAAAAACATGCCTTAAACAAGTGCTTAGTTAAGAAATTAGAGCGTAAGGTCCTGTGTGAAATAGATTTAACAAATATAGAGACAGTAGAGGCAGAGGACCTCAGAAAAGTAAATACAGAAAACCAGCAAGTAGAGAGGATAGTAATTAGCTGTTGGGAGAGCGAAATACTGAAGAAATGGATCCCAGATACCAAGGTGCGAAAGAAACTAGAAGAAATGAGAGAAAAGCTTCAAAGAAAGCAAGAATGGAATATTTTCACAGACGGTTCCATGGAGATAATAGAAGCGCAGAATGGAAATTTGACTAAACGACGAATGGGATCAGATAAAAAGTATACCCAATGAATATGGAACCAAAAGAATGTGATGAAGATATAAGTTTCCAAGAAGCGATAATTGATTGGCCGTTATCAACAAGGGCTGAGCTTGGAGCAATTGCAACAGCGTTGCTAGCTGTGCCATGCAAGGCAAGAGTAAGAATACTTACCGACAGTAACAACGCAATAAATTTGATCAACCAAAATGTGAAACTAAGTTCGGTCCAAAAGAAGTTAAAACTAAGTAACGGAAACTGGTTAAAAGCAATTAGAGATTGTGTGTATAAAAAGGAGATAAATTTAAAACTAGTTAAGATAAAGGCGCATGTAGAAATAAGAGGTAATGAGGAAGTAGATAAACTCGCAAAAGAAGATACTATTAGAGGTGAAGGATTTAGTATAAGTAGTGGTTGAACAAAAGGTTTAAAAATTATACCAAAATGGAATAATCATATCGTAGACAGGCCATTGAGGAAGTTTGTGCAAGATGTGATTATATCAATCTATGACGTAGGGTGAGTAAGCTCGGTAGCACTAGGTTTGGATTTAAAAGAAGAAAATGATATGGTGGAAATAGACTGGAAAAGCAAATAATTGCATCTGAATAAAATAAAAGGAAAAAACTGTCGTGATGAAAAGGGTAGTAGAAAGTGGGTACATAGAATTAAAAGAATAAATAAGCAGTTGCCTACGATGTCAGTCCTATACCAAAGATATCCGAAGATTTACACAGAAGACCAATGCATCACATGCTGCAGCGAGACAGAGACACAAAATCACCTAGCAGAATGTATCCCGCTACAAAAAGTATAGAAAGACAACGAGGCCAAGGTATTTAAAGAAGCTTTCGAAGATAGAAAGTTAGATTGGGGCCCTGAACAAAAACGAAAATGGGAAACCATCTGGTGACGAAGATAGGAAAAAGAGAAAAAAGCTTTAATGCAAGGTCTGGTTCTTGTAATGAAGCAAGAAGAGTCACCCACAGAAATAAAGGAGCAAAATGAAATTTTTGAAAGAATGAACGATAAATTTACGAAAAAAATTTGGAAACACAGATGTGAAGCTGTAGCCGAATGGGAAAAAGAAAGGAACATAAAGAAAGTAAGGAAAAGTAAAGTTGATGCAAAAGACGAGGACGCTAAAGAAGTGGAAAGTCAGCGAAAAAGAAAGAAAGCAAGTAATGAGAAAGTTACCCAGGGCGAACCTGAAGTAGAGGACAAGCCTCTGGGCAAATTCGAAAAGTTGGTAAAAGAAGCAAAGTGCATTTTGGAAAATTGAATAGAGGGCGTGATGAGACCATTTTGGATGTCATCGGCCAAACCACAGAAAAATAGAGAATAAGGGTTGTCCTAACAAAGCTAGCAAGAGCTTATCGATGATAATTTGAAAGTTCTCTATGCATTAAAAAACAGAAAATTGGAGACAAATCTTGACTGCGGCAGATCGCATTTAGGTACTTTGGTAACCAGATGAGTCTTTATTGTGATAGGGAGGGAATCATAGGCATTAGTCTTAAAATCCTAGAGTAGTATACTCATATCTCAAATAATAAAGGCAGGATTGCCCAAAAAAAATAACAATAATCAATACTACCTTTTTTTGCTGATTTTTAACAAAACTGTGAGTAGCTTATTTTCGGGTTATTTACTATTTTAAGTAATTTAAAGCACAACAAAGAAGTAGCTTATTTTCGAACACAAACTCTAACAAGTAAAATAGATAAATAAATATGCTGTAGACAATAAATAAATATGCTGTAGGCAATAAATAAATATGTTATAAACAATAAATAAACATGCAGAAAAAATCAGGGGTAACTTATAAAACGATCAATTATAATCGCTATATAGTAAAGTCTAAATTTTACTAAGCAAATCGATCAAAGTCGCATAAGTAACCTTGTTCAGCAGATCAAAATACGCGTACCCTAAAAATTTCATAAAAATCGGAGAACTTTTTATTATTTGACTTTTAATTTTTACGTTCAACAGGTTTTTTTTTTAAAAAAAAAAACTGTTGAACGTAAAAATTAAAAGTCAAATAATAAAAAGTTCTCCGATTTTTATGAAATTTTAGGGTACGCATATTTTGATCTGCTGAACAAGGTTACTTATGCGACTTTGATCGATTTATTTAGTAAAATTTAGACTTTACTATGTAGCAACGTTTATCGATCATGGAGGTAACTTATTTTCGGAACTAAAAATTTTGTTAAATATCCTTTGGTGCAACATAGGGTAGCTTATTTTCGGGACAAAGGCGTTTTGACGTTTTTGGATCAAAACTGGGGGTAGCTTATCTTAGGAGGTAGCTTATTTTCGGCAATATACGGTAGTCTACTTAGATAAATTATCTATTGGTTTAGCTTTATGATTTTT
Source organism: Gigaspora rosea (assembly GCA_003550325.1). Classification (NCBI taxonomy): domain Eukaryota; kingdom Fungi; phylum Glomeromycota; class Glomeromycetes; order Diversisporales; family Gigasporaceae; genus Gigaspora; species Gigaspora rosea. The sequence goes on from QKWP01000439.1 coordinate 212,153, forward strand.
AACTAAAAAAGGTTTAATTCATTTAGGTTCCATATTTATTTTATGATCAAAATGTAACTTTGTTGGCAAATGATACACTAATTAAGGTTTTATTGAACCTTCATGTGTTAGTCTCGATAATGAAAAACTACAATTAATAAATATGACAGATCATAATGAAATCCAGATTAAAATAAAATAATAGTATAAAATCTTGAAAACTAAATTTTTTTAAAGTGCATTTTTTAGGGTTAGGGGTTTAAGGTTAGGGTTAGTTTTAAAAAAAATTATAATAAACAAGTATTAGTGGGTTTTAGAAGGCTATCAGGTTAAATAAAAAAATGTAGATTTCATTTTAAATTATGATCTGTGACAATAAATGAAAATTATAGTAAGATTAATAATTACGATGAGATTACTAAGGGCTATGATATATATTACGTAATATTATTTTATCATAGAGCTACCCTCTCTCTCCCCCACATAAGACCAATTAGCTAATCAAATTGTATAATTAGTCTTATGTAAAAATTTTTTTGACCCTCTCTCCCCCTAGGATATTACATAATATCTGTTACTGCCCTAACTACGATACGATTAATATAGCTCTTAGAGCAGTGTTAGGTTCAGACGTTGTTCCATTAAAATTGCACAGTTCCGGATGTCTATGTTCCAGACAATTTCCCAGACAATGTCTCATATCTATGATAGTATCTAATGTACAAGAGCTTATTAAACAATCTGATTGGCTAACAAAGCAGTCCTTATTATAATTTTAATTGTCTGGTACATTAATATTTTGGCAACTATGTCTGGAACTCCCGTCCTGAACTGTCCATTGTCTCTGTCTCTGTTCCAACCCAACACTGCCTTAGGGTAAGTGTAAGTAGGGTTCCAAGCTCTGACCCGGATAACCATGAAACCGATAACCCGACCCGAAAAAATTACTATCCGGGTCATATTTTTGACAAACCGGTTTAAATATATAAACCGTCAATAGACGGGTCATCCGTCAATAAACGGGTCACCCGTCAATAAACGGGTCAGCCGTCAATAAGTCATAGGAGGAAATGCTTCTTTATACGAAATTTCTTTAAAATTATATATTTAGTTGTATTGTTGACTTACTTCGCTAATCAGTTATCCGGGTCACCCGAACATAACCGGGTGACCCGTTTTATTCGGATAGCCGGATCACCGATTACAACTGGGTGACCCGTTTTAATCGGATAACCGGGTTTAGTTTCGGGTACCCGGTTGGAAAAGATAATTGACCCGACGGGTCACGGATAGGGATTTTCAAACCGGTTTGGAACCCTAAGTGTAAGCATAAATGTAATTTGTTTTTTGTTGTTTTAAATAAAAATTAGTAGTATAGATTAGTAGCACAACAAAATTTAGTACATTAGCCTGAATTTAATGTTAAAATAGGTCAAAATTAATAATTCTTTCAAATTTTTAGTAGTTTATATAAAAACTAACTTTAATTGGTTTCAAAATGATTTAATATTTAAGAATTTTAGACTAGAATTAAGCTTCTAGCAGTCTTCCAGCCTGAATTATACTAAGGCCTTAAGAATTTAGGGTTAGAGTTAGCTAGCATTATGCATCCTGGCTAATATGTTAGGAAAACCTTTAAACTGATATTAGTCAGCCTGCATTATAATTTTTTTGGCTAGCTCTAACTCTAAATTCTAGACTGCGGGCTATCAAAAAGATATAAAGATTATATATAAAAAATTCTATGTTTTAAATATAAGAAAAATAAAACAGGGTGTGGCGACTTAGGGAAGTTGGTAAGTTGTCACCCCCCAAGTGGCAGGTCTAGGGTTCAAATCCCACTGGCGACGCTTTGAAAAAATAGACCTGTGTTACGGTAACCATTTCCTGTCGATCAGTTGGGTATATTACCTGTAGTCCTCTCGAATAGAAGCTTTCGGGCGAAGTTGTGTCCGGTGACACAGACAAATCCAAGGAACCGAGGAAATGGAAACCCATTTGGAAAGTCCCGAGTAAGGAGGTAGCAACGATCTTCGACGGTGCTACCAGAACCGGAATATCAGAAACCGGAGCTAGAGAACTGGATGATATGACCTTCAGAGGAGAGGGTCCACCAACCTGGCCGCCGGAGTCGTACCGGAGGAAAAGGACCTATGTTCTGGAATTAGGTACCAGGGGAAGAAAAACCATAGTAGCACCTAATGCTGGGTAGATCAACCCTTCCGGGCCAACTGGTTTGGAAGTTTGGGGCACC
>QKWP01000439.1:224643-264983 GCA_003550325.1 Gigaspora rosea
TAATAATATATAATATATGTAATATTTAAAAGGAAATTGCTAATTTACACCACAGGTGATTATCACCTGTAGTCAATTTACCAATTAAAATTCAGGATTAGGCGTAACATGTAGATCAATTTTTGTGTAACAAAAACAAAAAATTTTTAAAAAATTGCTAAAATTGCTTCTAATCTAAAATTTTGTCTATGAAACTACTTTTTTTTATTCAAAAAAAAAATTCCTCGCTAAATTTTGGTATAAACAATGCCCCCTGCCCCATCCCAGTTCTCACCCTTACCCTAATATTAAAGAGATTTGATTTTTATTTAATAAAAGTTGTTTGTTTTGTTTATGTTTTTATGCATTGTAGATCACAGGTGATAATCACCTGTGGTGATTATTAGTTATTTTCTATTTAAAATATAATATATAATAAAAAAATAAAATAATAAATAAAAAAAATTTATAATTAAATTGCGAAAACTTGCGAAAACTTGTGAAAACCTGTAAAATGTTCAAAAAGCATGATTATGTGAATATAATAATTATTAATTGATATCATATCAGATATATATCGATATATATCGATTATTATTATTATCGATAGTAATCGGCAGGGGTGATGGGTATCAATATATATCGATATTAATCGATATATATCTATTATCGATAAAAATCGGCAGGGTGATAGATATCGATATATATCGATTAATATCGATATATATCGATTATTATTATTATTGATAGTACTTGGCAGGGGGGTATGGGTATCGATATATATCTATATATAAAATTTGCTGATGGCATTTTGTTATTTTTTTCTTTTTTTTTGATTTAGTTTTACTAATTTTTTTTAGTCTAAATTTAAAATTAATATAATCCTACTTTTAATTTAATATTATTCTTATAAAGATCAGAAAATCAGTGTGATATATATACAAAGTGCTTTTACTAATGCTTTTCCTCTTTCTGATATTGCCTGAAATTCAAGTAAATAAAAATAAAAATAGTACTTTTTTTTTTATTGCTCATTTTTTTTATGCTAACTTTTTTTTTAATAGATTAGACTTTGTTTAAAACAATTTAGTTAACAAAACATAAGTTAAACAAATTAAAGAGGGCACCAGAAATTATTTTCATTTCCTATATAGCTTACCCCTTCCTTCTACCTAACTGGTTTAATAGCCAATCAAATTTTACATATAGAGTAAGTTAGTAGAAAAGGATCAAATTATTTTTAGTAAAATTTTTTAATTTTTAAATTAAAATATTTTGACAACTATTTAATCAAATTTGCTAAAAATTATATAGAATTAAAATAAAAAAAAAATTATTAAATTTATTAGGTTCTCGAATCACTATTCCAGCACCTGAATCTATAAAAAAACAAAAAAATAGTAAAAACTAAAAAAATGTCAAAAAAGCAAAAGAAAAAACAAGCAAGAACTAGTATTTGTCTTTTTGCACCAATTCTGGTTCTCGAATCTCTATTCCTGGCACTGTTCTAGTACCTAGCAAAACACAAACTACAAAAAAGAAAAGTTAGTAAAACTAAAAAATAACTAAAAAAACAAAAAAACAAAAACAAAGACTAGTACTTATTTAGCTTTCTGTACTAGTTCCGGATTCCTGAACCAATACCCTTGCTAAACACAACTCTACAGAAAATGTTAAAATGAAAGAATAACCAAATAAAAACAAAAGAACAAAAAGCAAAAATTAATATTTATTTTTTTCTAATGGTTCTAGTTCCCGAATCTCCATTCCTAATGCTATTCATGAAATAGAAAAAACCATTAGTAAAGCTAAAAAAAACAAAAAAAATAATGGCACTTATCTTTTAGTTTTTAGCCGACAACGAAAAAATGAAAAAAAGAAAATTTTAGAATAAAAAAAAAATAATTGTAAAGCAAAAACACACGTTTACATATCTGATTTAATTTTACCATATATCTGAGATGGTGGGCTACCAGGAGTGCATGACCATTTGGTGCATAAAAAAACTTTCCCCTAAAATTAATAATACTTATATATAAATAAATTAGCAATTATAAAATTTTTTTAAAATTTAATATTTATATAAATATATAGGTTTAAGTTTTTTGTGCACCTGCACAGTCGTGCACCCCCGTGAATTACCAATCAAAACATTTATATAATCAAGGGTAACGGACAATCGGTCCCGACTGTCAACCAATCGACCCGCTGATCTGCCAACCAATCAAATTACTGAATTGTAATACCAATACGATTAATCACTAATAAATTAAAGATTTTTTTATTTAAATAACTTTATTTATTAAATAAGCCTATAATGATTCTACAACCAAAAGAAAAAAAGTCTATAACGATCCCGCGATCAAAAGAAAAAAAAGCTAATAATGATTCCACAATCAAAAAAAAACAAATAATTCTAAACAAATTTTCCTAATTAGTATACATCTACTGCCTTAAATTTTCTACAACTAGTTCTAGTTCCAGAATCTTCATTTCCGGCGCCATTCCAATTTTCTAGCGAACCACAAATTTACAAAAAGAAAATTTTAGTAAAACAAAAAAAACCCCTAAGGACAAAAAGAACAAACAAAAAAGAGCTAGTACTTATCTTTTTGTACTAGTTCTGGTTCCTGAATCTTCATTTCCAATACTTTGCCGAAACACGAACCTACAAGAAGAAAATTTTAGTAAAACAAAAAAAAAGACCTAAAGGACGAAGAGAACAAACAAAAAAGAACTGGTACTTATCTTTTTGTACCAGTTCTGTTTCCTGAATCTTCATTCCTAGCGCCATTCAATATTCAAGAAGAAAATTTTTGTAAAACAAAAAAAACCCAAAGGACAAAGAAAAAAAACAAAAAAGAACTGTTACTTATCTTTTTGTACCAGTTCCGGTTTCCGAATCTTTATTCCCAGCGCTATTCCAATACTCTAGTGAAACACAAACCTACAAGAAAATTTTAGTAAAACAAAAAAAAAGACCTAAAGAATAAAGAAAACAAACAAAAAAGAACTAGTACTTATCCTTTTGTACTAGTTCCGGTTCCTGAATCTTCATTCTCAGGCACTATTTCAATACTCCAGCGAAACACGAACCTACAAGAAGAAAATTTTAGTAAAACAAAAAAAAACCCCTAAAGGACAAAAAGAACAAACAAAAATAAACAGACACTTATCTTTTTGTACCAGTTCCGATTCCTGAATCTTCATTCCTAGTGCTATTCCAATACTCCAGACCTACAAGAAGAAAATTTTAGTAAAACAAAAAAAAATCACTAAGGACAAAAAGAACAAACAAAAAAGAACTGGTATTTATCTTTTTGTACTAATTCCAGTTTCCGAATCTTCATTTCTAGTGCCATTCTGTGAAACACGAACCTACAAGAAAAAATTTTAGTAAACTAAAGAACAAACAAAAAAGAACTGGTACTTATTTTCTGTACCAATTCTGGTTTTTGAATCTCCATTCCCAGCACTCAGTAAGACACAAACCTATAAGGAATCTTTCTGTATAGTTCTTACAAAAAAAAAAAGAATGTTAGAATAGAAAAAAAAATACAGTATACCAGTTAAAAACACGTTGACATACTTGATTTGATTTACACATCCATATGGGATAGTAGGTTGCCGGGATGCACAACCATGCAGATGCACTGAAAACATATTCCCTAAATATATGGGGGGTGTCAGTAGAAACCAGGCAAATTGTTTATAAGTAAATTTTTTTTAGACTTTAAATTAAAATATCTCAACAACTATTACACCAAACATGATAAAAATTTTTTTATTTTAATTCTATTTAGTTATAGAATTAAAATAAAAAAAAATTTATTAAGTTTGGTTTAATAGTTATTAAGATATTTTAATTTAAAGTTTTAAAAAAACTTACTAAAAACAATTTGCCTGGTTTCTACTGACACCCCCCATATATATAAAATGAACCTCTAAATATATATTTTATATTTATATCTTTTAAAAATATATTAACTATTAATTTTATTTTATTTTTTTTTTTTTTAATATTAGGGGTATAGCTCCTGCCCCAAACTTTATTAATACTTAAATAGATTGACATTTGATAGTGCTGTAAATACATACATATTATATACAAGTATTGAGACTAGGACTTTAGTCTATAAACCTTTTATCCACGGCTAAAACCCACCAGAGCCTTCATTTATATAGTTGACCTGGATTTGTATGTCCCTTTTCAACCAACAATCAATATTTACATGTCCATCACTTTACCAACATTTTTTAATTCATCACTTCCAATTTGGTGTATATTGCCAGGTAGGTGCTTCATGCTTTCAAGTTGGTGTACCTGAAATCTGGTTATCCAAAAAATCCTTTACTAGCATACTTCTCAGGGGTTCATATTTCAAGCCATGCAGCTGCTTCTACTACATTGGATAAGTATCTCAACTGCCGCAACCAGCTGGTTTTCTGCGACTTGAGGACCCAGGATTTAACATTCTGAATTTGGAAATGTGTGACCGACTGTACTTCCTGCTATGGTAGTGAGATATCTGGGCATATTTCGCAAATGCTTTCAGTGCCGAATATAGTTGAATAGCATCATGAGGCTAGGGAGAACCAAATCACCACTACATGCACTTATACTAGCATAAACCCGTATTGGTGGTCCCAAATTCTCTTAGCATCTGAAGACTCCCATATGGTACGGCTAGAGCTCTATTGGTCTTGACACGTATACATCTCCATGTTTTCGCTTTTTATTGGCTGATTAGTTCCGTCTGCCCTTGCAAAGTTTACTAAACCTCAGTACCTGGTTAGTCACCTTTTGGATCCTTTTTCTCAGTCATTCCAGACTACTAATCCAGTTGGACCAGAAGGATCGGTCTGCCAGGCTTTAGGTGCCTAAGGTCTTCTTTTCCTTGGTTCATACTTCTATAGCACACAACCTTTTCCTCTAGTGCGACTCCGGCGGCCAGGTTAATGGGCCTCTTTGCCATAGAGGCTTTTTCCTGTTCAGATATTCTGGTCAGTTACCGCTAAAATTCTTTTTCCCAGTACCATCGAAAGTCCAGCTACCTCTTCACTTGGGGCTAGCTAAACTGGTTTCAATTGTTCCAGTCCCTTAAATTTGTTTGTGTAACTTATACAACTACGCCAAAGCTCCTGTTCAAGATGATAGTACTAAGGTTACAGGTAATATACCCAACCAATCGATGAACCAATGTTACTATAACACAGATCTATTTTTCAATTTGTCTCCAGTGGAATTTGAACTCTAGATCTGCCACTTGGGGGGTGCCAACTAAGCTTGTTGGCGAAACTAATTAGTTTCACCAAAAAACTGGTGCACTAGCAAAACAATCTTGGTGCACCATTGAAAATTAGCTTTTTCTATAACTATTAGTGCATTAGTTTCACCAAAAAACTGGTGCATCAACAAAACACTCTCGGTGCACCATCAAAGATTAGTTTCACCAACAAGTTTAGTGCCAACTAGACAGCTTCTCTATATCACCACTAAAGCTGATGGTGAAACTAATTAGTTTCACCAGGTGAAACTGGTAAAACTGGTGAAACTTAAAAAGTGATTTGGTGAAACTGGTGAAACTAGGTGAAACTAGGTGATATGGTGAAACTGGTGAAACTGGTGATACTGGTGAAACTGGTAATACTGGTGATACTGGTGATACTGGTGATAGTGGTGAAACTGGTGATACTGGTGATACTGGTGAACTGGTGAAATTGGTGATACTGGTGATACTGGTGATATCTGGTAATACTGGTAATGTTTAAAATTTTTCAAAAAATTAACTTTGGTTTAAATAATTTTTAATTAACTTTGGTTTAAATAATTTTTAATTAAAATGTATTATTTTGAAATTTATCAGTAATAAGGGAAGTGCAGTAAATTACATGATTAGGGTTTACATAGGTCCTGACCCCCCTCCCCTAGTGATAGGACTATTGACCAATCAAATTTTATAATATTTAAAAAAATCTCAAAAACGTTTTTGGCCTGAAAATAAGCTACCCCACAATTGACAAAAGTCGCTACATAGTAAAGTCTAAAATTTACTAAGTGAATCGATTAATATCGATTAAGTAACCTTATTCAGCAGATCAAAATACACTTGTCACAAAATTTTTATAAGCATTGAAGTATTTTTTATTAATTGACTTTTGATTTTTACGTTCGACATAAAAATTAAAATTTTTTAAAAAAATATATTCGCCCCACAATTGACAAACGTCGCTACATAGTAAAGTCTAAATTTTACTAAGTAAATCGAATAAAATCGATTAAGTAACTTTATTCGCAGGTCAAAATACACTTACTACAAAATTTTTATAAGCATTGAAGAATTTTTTATTAATTGACCTTTGATTTTTACGTTCGACGGAAAAATTAAAATTTTTTAAAAAATATATTCGCCCCACAATTGACAAACGTCGCTACATAGTAAAGTCTAAATTTTACTAAGCAAATCGAAAAAAATCGATTAAGTAAGCTTATTCAGCAGGTCAAAATACACTTATCGCAAAATTTTCATAAGTATTGGAGATTTTTTATTAATCGACTTTTGATTTTTACGTTTGACAGAAAAATTAAAGTTTTTTAAAAAATATATTCGTCCCACAATTGACAAAGTTGTTACATAGTAAAGTCTAAATTTTACTAAGCAAATCGATTAAAATCGATTAAGTAACCTTATTCAGCAGGTCAAAATACACTTACTACAAAATTTTTATAAGTATTGGAGAACTTTTTATTAATTGACTTTTGATTTTTATGTTCGACGGAAAAATAAAAATTTTTTAAAAAAATTTATTCACCAGTATTACCAGTTTTACCGGCATTACCATTTTTATTAGTTTCACCAGTATCACCAGTTTCACCAGTATCACCAGTTTCACCAGTATCACCAGTTTCACCAGTATCACCAGTTTCACCAGTTTCACCAGTATCACCAGTTTCACCAGTTTCACCAATGCATATTGGTGATTGGTGATTGGTGAAAATCAGTGCACCATTACAGTTTAGTTTCACCAGCAGCTTTAGTTACCACACCTTTAATTATTAATTTTATAAACTTGCTATATAAGTACGGATGGTAAAGTCCAGTCCTGGTCCGGTCCTGGTCCTATAACCTGTAAGTCTTACTATATGGACTTACGGACCAGGTCTTTGTAAACCAGTCCTAGGACTTGAGTTAACCTAAGTCCAGTCCCAAGTAGGGTACCTGGCATAGCAGTCATTGGCATGCCACTATGGCATGCCAATTGAGGCATGCCTATGGCATGCCAAAATCTCAAATAGATATAAGGCATGCCACTTATATATAATGCTTTATATTAAAAAAATTTCAGCCTAAAATCACCTCCTATTCTAAAATTTTTGGTCCGGATCCAATAAAATTACAGCATCTTGCATATATATAAAAAATATATGAAATTGTAAAAAAAAATATGAATGTCAAAAATTTACTATAACAATTAATTTTTGACCTTAAAGTAAGAATTTTGGTATATAATTTTAGTTATAAGATAGTTTTTAATATTAAATATACAGGGTGTGGCGACTTAGGGAAGTTGTTAAGTTGTCACCTCCCAAGCAACAGGTCTAGAGTACAAATCCCACTGGAGACGGTTTAGAAAAATAGGGCTGTGTACCGGTAACATTTATTTAACGATCGGTTGGGTACATTACCTGTAGTCCTTGGTTACCATTTCAAAATGGGAGCTTTCGGGCGAAGTTGTGTTTCGTGATACAGACAAATCCAAGGAACCGGAATATTTGAAACCTGTTTGGCAAAACCCGAGTAAGGAGGTAGTGAAGATCTTTGACGATACTGCGGATCCGGAATTTGAGACCGAAGAACTGGACGAACACCCTGGGCAAGTGGGGCACCAACCTGGCCGCCGGAGACGTACCGAAGGAAAAGGTCCTATGCTGTAGAATTAGGAACCAAGGGAAGTTACCCAAAAAAGGCACCTAAAGCCAAAGTACAATGACCCATCCGGGCTAACTAGTTTAGTAGTTTGGGAGGGATTGGTTATAGAACTGGTGATGTAGGTATCGGGATCGGAATGAACCTTGCAAGGGCAAGGATACCGTGCGGTTCAATGGTTAGCCCTGACTGCTAGTGGTGGCCTCGGCCATTGCGAAGATATTCAATGCCTAATCTAGAAATGTGTGGGACATAGAAAGATTAGGGGGTATGTACTACACCCTCCCTAGGGCAATCCAGTAGTATGAGAACCCTACTGGATTATCTATAGAATTAGGGTACAAGTAGTATAGCAGATGTCAACCTGGGTGGTCTTCAATTGAAGCAGCACAAGGTTATATGTTGGCATGATTGTAGGGGGTGATACAGGACGGAGTACACTAGAGAGTTTAAATGGGTAACCTCCTAGTTAGGTTACAGGTACGGCATATAGTGTAGAACCTTCAGGCGGACTACTTAAATTAGGCGACCAAAAGTTGCACGTGTGGCTACATGTACTCTCGTTAACCAAAAATGTATTATCTAAAAACCTAATAAAAATCTGCCTTCATGTGACATTGCGAAGGTATAAAAAAAAAAAAATATTAAATATACAGAATTTACTTATTTATATTATGTATATGTAATTTAATGGCATGCCAGGGTGGCATCTTGGCATGAATTTAAATAGTTGGCATGGCATATGGCACATTAAATTTTTTGCTATGCCAGGTACCCTAGTTCCAAGACCTAGTCCCAGAAACCAGGACTTAGTCTAAGGATTTAGATTCGCCATATATTATATATAAAAAGTAATTAAGACATATGGGCAATGGACTAGGAAAACCCGTCTTTGACACTTTTTTATCAATTTCGAGATTTTTGATTCAAATTAAAGTTCTGGTTTATATCTATATGTATTTCACTTTTTATCCTACGTTAATAATAATTTATCGAGATATTTTAACTTGAATGAACCACTTTTTAAACGATCGTGTTCTAAAAATAAATTTACAACCAAAGATTGACGACTCAATTAAATTATCTAAAAATAAACAAAAAACTCCGGGTTTACAGACAAATAATCGGCATTTTCTCAAAATGGAAAACCCCTTCAAAGACGGGTTTTCCTAATCCATTGCCCATATCAGATAATTAATAAACATCGGTTACTTTTAACTTTATTAAAGTCTTATATTGATATCGATATAAATTCTATTTTTATTTATACATATATAACTTTTATATATCAAAAACTTTTACATAATTTATAATATAATGTATGTATTGTTCTTATTTATTATTTTTGTTAGTGCCATCTTCACAGATTACTAGGCGTCAGAACTTAGCTTTTTATTGTAAATTTTGGTTAATTAGAGGTAACTTGTTTGAAGGTAGTAAAAATAGTTTGAAATTTAAAAAGGAAAAACTTTAATCAACTACTTACTAATTTTTCTATTTCATTGTCAATCCAACTTTTAGCACATAGAAATGCTCTTGAAGTTTCTGGATGAAGACGATTTCGGGTTTTTGATATAGTGTTTGCCTCTACCGAGAAAGCCTGTTCACAGGCTACGCTAGTCGCTTAAATGGATAGGTAATCTTTTGCCATAGAGGCTAAAGTAGAAAACTCTTTTTGGTGTGCTTGCCACTACAACAAAGGTGAAACATTTTCATCGTAGAGCAAAGCTAAGTATCGTTCCAATTCATCAGTGGCTTGGTTTTGATTGCTTTCATAGTTGTGTTCAAAATGACATCGTTTAAGCCTATTAAAGTAATCACGTGTAGTACTAACTTCATCTACATTCGATTGAGCATTAGAAATTGATTTAGATTCGACAAAATACTGATCAAATACTTCTCTAATTTCATTGTCTGCATTTGTAGTTGGTTGTCCCATTTCAGATAATGATAATTTTGTTCGCGGGTCAAGAATAGTAGCAGTAATAGTTGCATTATCAATTATATCTCTATATTCCTCAATATTTTCATTAATTGATGCGGCCAACATATACTGACTAAAAGTATTATCATTAATATATCCTTGGAGGTATTCTTGAATTCCAGTGAACAAAAAGCGGACATCAGCAATTGTTGGATATGAGGATGCAGATAATAATGTGGTGGCTTTTTCCAATGGCTCCATTAATATAAGTACTTCCTATTTTTAATAAATTATTTTTAAAAATTTAGTAATATTAAATGTAAATACTAATTTTTATCTTAATTTTATTCCATGTTTCTGTTGAAGGCATTAAACATTGAATATCGTTATGATTAACTGCTAGCATTTGTAGGGCAACTCGCATTCTGAGTATTTTTCGCAGCATATAATAAGTGCTATTCCACCTCATCTCAATATCCAATTCAGGTTTTAGGTATTCTAATTTTTGTACAGCACACAATTCTCTTAGCTCATTACATAATCTTGTTGATATTTTTATTTTTGACATTAATGCGCGAGTATTAATAACTTCTTGGTCAATTATTTCTAATCCATGACGTGCTGCTAAATTCAAGATATGCGCGCTACATCTATAATGGCGAAAGGTTTGATTATTTAATTCTTCTTGTAAGTTATTCGCTAATAGTCGACCACAAACTACCATCGCAGATTCGTTGTCAGTGGTGAGTGCTAATACTTTATTTGAAAGTTTAAATTCTGCTAAAAGATTATTTATAGTTGTTGCAATATTTACTCCAGTGTGATGCATAGTAAAAGGAATAATATCTAGCAAAAATCGACGAAAAGACCATGTTTGATCTATATAATGAATGGTTATACCAAGAAAAGCTTTGTGATTTATTGTTGATGTCCACATATCCGCAGTCAAAGAAACCTTACTTGCAATGCTATTTAATTTATTGATTATTTAGGTTCTTTGTATATTAAAATAATTAAGGACCATATCTTTAATTTTATGTCGGTCAGGAATTTGGTAACGCAAATCAAATACTTTTAACATTTCAATAAATTTTTTATTCTTGACAATACTAAATGATTGCTGATCTGATATAATCCACTTGATTAAGGCATTATCGCGTTCTTTTTTTTGTTTTTCAGGCCAGGGATCAACACGTGCAAATGATATCTGGTTTGATAACTTTTGAGTTTAGGAATTTTAATTTTATGTTGACTTTCTAAATGCCTTTCTAAACTTGAATTTCCAGATTTCTCTGAAAATTTTTGATTACATTTTTTACAAATTGGAATATTTGGTTCATTTGGATCAAATCCAAAATGAAGCCATAAAGGCAAGAGTCGTTTTGAAGATTTATTCGATAGGGTTAGAATAGAAGAATTCATTTCAGATGTTGGGGTTGATTCATCATTAGAATAGTCATTAGAATAGTCGTTAGAATAGTCATTAGAATAGTCATTAGAATAATCGTTAGAATAGTCGTTAGAATAGTCGTTAGATTCAGTATCTTCAATATCCATGATAAATGTTTCGAGATTCACAAAATTATATAAACTTATCAATTTATATATTTTTTTTTAGAATGCGATAGTTATTTATAATTTTATTATTTATTCAAAATTTGCAAGACAATAAATCAGATAAAAAATGATTCTATTCTTTTTTTCATATTAGAATATAATAACTAATTCATATTCTTTTCATTCTCCTTAAACTTGAGTAAATCGTATGATCTATATTTTGCATATACGGGTTTATTTTAAATCATAATACATTGCATGATACTATTATTTGAATAGAATAGACTTGGCATTTGCTATTGTTAGTGAGCAGAATTGGAGCTAGAAGATATCAATTATTTTTAGTATCAAAGAAAAATGTAAAGCACACGAGTGCAATTACTAGCTATTATCAGAATTGAGTACCGTATAGACGCAAAATAATGCCTACCTGCGCGTTATTTCAAGTACGCCCATGTCGTTATTTCGAAATAAGAACTAAAAAAATTTTTTTTATGGTCTAGGGGATTAATGGTGCCGGTATATTATCATACTGATCAATTAAGATTATATTGGGTGCGTGTTAATTCAAGGGCATGTATGGGCGTTAATTTGAGATCACATATATTATTTTAGAGAGATTCGAATTTCAAAATAATGCCCGCTGAGTATTATTTTGTGTCTATACGGTAAAAAGAATGGAATTTATCAGATTCTTTTTTTTCAAAAAATGGAGATCAAAAGACAAAAATATTTAAAAGCATATTCTTTGTTACCAAATCATACTTGATGGCTAATTTTATTTTCTATAGTCTTATTTAATATCAGGTACAATACAAGAAATTTAAAAACTTCATTGAAAAGATAAGCCAAAATTATTATATTAATAATGGCTATTCATGCAAAGTTATTTTTCATAAATAAATCGTCAATTAATTTGGTTAGTTTCTAATAATTTATATACTGCTTATTTCTTGACGCATTATTTTATATTGGGTTTTTTTGATTTTTTGCATGCCTTATTTACATGCATATGTATACTTTATATATGCATATGTACCATTCAAACTATGATATCTAAATGCACTATCTTACTTTTGAACTAACTTGCAAATTATTATAATATGTAGAGGGATTAAAATGATCCTATCAATTATTTTTGGATCGACCCTCATCTTTAGCCAAGATTTTATAAGCGGATCCAAGTCGATTTCAGTTAATTGTTCGATAGCCTAAATCAAGAAATTTAACATGTGCGTGCATGAATTAGTACGTATACGTACGTGCACACAGTGTTGTACATGGGACAGTTGGGACATACGTTGGGACATTTTGGGACATTCTGGGACTTTTTATAAATTGAAATTACTTAAAATTTTATTAAGATAATCTAATTAAATATTTTTAAAAATGTGTTCAGCACCTAAAAAAATATATAATCATATATTTTTTTAAATTAATTTATTAATTATTAAGGCTTGGGACATAGTTGGGACACTTGGGACGCTGGGACGTTGGGACATTGGGACATGCCAAAAAAAGGCTGGGACAGTGAAAATGTACAACACTGCGTGCACATATACACATGTACTGTAGTACATATATACTATATATTATTATTTGTTTTTTTATATTAGGACTTTCTTAAGAACCTACGGACTTAGGTTCTAAAATCAGGATCTGGTCTTTAAAAATTGGGTCCAAAGACTGGGTCCTAAAGTCCCGGACCTAAGGACTTTGCCAACCCTATATATAAGTATATTTTATGGCAAAAATAAAATAGCGACCCGTCGCTATGCGACCTTTATATGATCGACCAATCAATTTTTGAGATTGGTAGATCATATATAGCTTGTCTCCAGGATACTAGATTTGATCTGGATTTAGATCTGCAGGTAAATCTAGATTTTTTTTTTTTATACTGTATTGTTTTTTTTCATTTCGCAATACTGTACTAATATTTCTTTTTCTTTAGATAAGTACAAATTTATTTTTTTTTTTTTTGTTATTGTTACTAACATCTCTCTTTCTTTAGGTCTATTTGTCTTTCTTCCTTTAGTATTTTTTCGTTCGAAGAAGCACTGGACCGGGTTTTGGATAAGTTAAAGTGTTTGTTTTTTTTTACGAGTTTTTTTTTTGTTACATGGTACTAATTTCTCTTTTTTTTTAGGTTCTTCTTTTCTTGGAGTCGTCCTTCTTGAAGTTGTCGTTCTTGAAGTTGTCATTCTTGGAGTTGTTGTTCTTGGAGTTGTTGTTCTTGGAGTCGTCGTTTTTGGTGTGTTGTTCTTGGAGTCAAGTCGTTGTCTTGGAGTCAGAATTGTCGTAGTAGTGGGTGTTGGGATTCTCGTCAGTTTAAATGTGTTCGTCTTTGGCGTTGTTGTTTTTTGGTATTAAAGCTTTCTTTCGAATTGCGTGGGAAATGGGTGTCGGGCTTTATGTTCTTCGGTGTTGTTGTTTTAGATAAGTATTGTTTTTTTTTTCTTTTTGCTTTGTTTTTTTTTTTGTTATGGTACTGACTTTGCTTTTTTTTTAGGTGCTTTTTCGTTTGATATCAAAGGAAATGAGTGCTGGGCTTCACTGTTACGACTTTGTTGTTGAAGCCTTCATTGAGTAGATAGGTTGTGTCTTTGCTTCGGTGCTTTCTTGCATTTTTGCTTCAGTGCTTTTTTGCGTGCTTCGGTGCTTTTTTGTGTTTTAACTTTATGTTTTTTTTTATATTAGGTTTTTAGCATTTTCATTTTGTCTCTGTGGAAAACGGTCAAGTTAGAAAGTTGTTAACGGTTAAGAAGCTGTTCGGCGAATTTGCCGTGGACTTTGTTATGGGTGTGTGGGACTGGGCGAAGTACAGTATTTGTTTTTTTATTAGTATTTTTTTTTTTTATACAATTGCATCTTAACTTTGTGCTTTTTTTTTTATATATTAGGCTTGTCTTCGTTTTGTTTCAGTGGAAAACGGTCGAGTTAGGATATTGTTGACAGTTGTTATGAGTGCGTGGAGCTGGGTGAAGTATTTGTTTTTGATTAGGTTTTTTTTTTTATATATATACTGTATAAATAAAGTAATAAAGTGCGTAGTTGGCTATGATATCATAATGCAGTATTCAGGAAAATAAATTAATAAAAAAAATAGTTCGTAGTTGTGTAATGATGCATCGTTATTTTTTTTTTTTTAAAAAAAATAAAAATCTTCGGCGTATAGATTCACTTTAACTTGTAGCTTCGTTGCGCAATATTTTTGGGTGGTCGACCGATCAAAATCGGTTTGGAGTCACATGTTTACTATGCGACATGTAACTCACATGATCGATTTTGATTGGTCGATTGTGGGGTCGCCATAAAATAAAGCCCATATTTTATATAAAAAATTACTATATTTTGTATATTTACAAGTATTATTTATAAATTATTAATAAATTTTTTTTAAATTTTAAAAAAATTTTATTTATTATATAAAATAATATAAAGAACATTATAAAATTAAAAACTATATCTGATATAATTTAAATATTTTTTATAAATTTGTAAATTGATAAGAAAAAATATTTTTAATTAATATATAATAAATTAAGTTTAAAACTTAATATTTTAGTATATATAACCCGAATAGTATAGTTTAAAATAACATTTATTAGATTTAATATTATTAATAAGCTTTTTAATTTATTGCATAAAATATGATGTATCAGAAGTGATAATACGATCTATAAATAGTTATGAGTAGCAACTCCATTCGGCGCTCTAATTTTTTGAAATTGAAAGTTTTAATAAAAGAAAAGTATAGCAAGTCATATTTAGATATCTTTAGAATAACCAAATGGGCCATACTTTAATTCTAGCAACTAAAAAGCTCTACTATGTAATATAACTGTTAAGCTTACTAATAGTTATAATTAAATAAAGTTATAGTATGACTATTAGGGTTCCGCAATTTGATTTGATCTTCAAATATTTGAATCAAATATTTGATCAAATTCAAATTCAAATTTGACTATATCTGATTTGATCAAATTCAAATATGGTCAAATTTGATTTGATTTGACAAATATTTGATTTGATTTGAAAATTACTATTAAAAATTCAAATTCAAATCAAATTCAAATTCAAATATTTGAATCAAATCAAATTCAAATTAGGATCAATTTGATTTAATCAAATTCAAATTGATCCAATATTTGATTTGATTTGAATTTGAGAAACCCTAATGACTACCAAATATTAAAAAAATTGGACAATTATTTTTTTTTAACTGAAAATTGCTTATAAAACTAATTATAAAGCCATATAAATTTATAAATCATTTATAAATTATTACAATATCTCACTTTGTAATCACATAAGAACCAATAAAAAGATTATATAAAAATCAGATGATTTTTACTATCTCAAAAAAAAACTTTTTCTTACGAAATTAATCTTCCTTGTGTATTATGTAAACATTGTAGAGAAGAGAATTCAAGTTATAATGGCGGTTAAACCATTAAAATTGCCCCAGTAGATCATGAGATATGAGCAATTTAATCTTCGCGACTTCTTTGTTTACACTAAGAGACTCTAGATTCCAAAAAATGGCAAAAAATATATAGTAAACATATTTCCACGATTTACTGTGATTTTTCACTGGTTCTACTCATTATTGATATGTAACGGTAAAGTTTTTTACATTGCTAATCCTCAGTCCACTCACGAATCAGATTCAGGTATTGTACGTATATAGGATAATACAGCTAACGCTAAGATATCATTGTTAAATCCGGATCAATTCTAGTAACCCGAGTAACTCAGGTTAGCCGATATTGCTAATTGTCTACTTTTAATGATCGGTTATTCAAATATCGATATCGGTATCATTATCTAGAGTGAATAAGTGTCGTCAAGCCTGGTTCTTAGCAAATATTTTATATACTATAATTTATTTCAATTATTACTTATATAAAAATATATATATATATATATGTACTTCGATAAATTTAAATTTTTATGCATGAAATAGGAATCACCCATTTTCGAATTGTTTAAACTTGAAACCTCATTTAAAACTAAAAGAACCTTATTGTATTTCATTTTTCTGGATTATATAATTCCACAAAAAATGCTATGTTGTGAAATATTTAATGAAATATTTTCTATCATAAATCCCAAAAATAGAAGTATTCGAGTTACTTTATTTAATTCTTGTTTTGATTTAGTTTGAGCATAACGATCATCTGTATTACCATATCTCTCATTTAAGCTTATTCAAATTCTTGCTTATTGGCGTTTATTTAGCTCGTGAATACATTATTTTCGTGTGATGATGTTAAAAATATACTCGGATCTTCTAGATGTGGTATTTAAATGTAAATGTTATATGCTAATTGATTCAAATTTTATGTATGGGTCACGGGTAGCAACAACTATTTCTTTTACATATCAGATATCGAAATTGAACTAACATCCAACCTATGCAAGAATGAACAATATAAACACAAGTTCATGATATCAGCGAACATTTATTATTACACTTTTATATTCATCGGGTAAATCAATTTCGGTATGTGTATTTCGGGTATTCACTGAATAGGACGGACATGTGGAAATCATGCTAGTACGTACAATTTATAAAAAAAAAAAAATTCTTTTAAAATCAAAGCTATTTTTTTTTACAACCCGTACTTAACCTAACACGAAGAAAGAATAGTAATATCTCTTTCTCTCAGCCTAACCATTTACAAGTCTATCTTAACCGTACAGTACGTACGTGTTATTAATAATTTTTGTACGCCGAACCTGTACTACCATATTATTTTATTGAATAAAGTTAAAAATGACTACACAAACGCGCAAAATATGGGTGGTAGAAAAAGCCGGAACTTTTGAAAATTTCAAACAAGAACTGGAGGAATTACCACCACCACCACCTAACCATGTTCGCATTAAAGTTAAATGCATAGGTCTTAATTATGCTGACATTTTCTTAGTACTTGGTCTTTACTCTGCTACTCCCGAGGGAAAATTGATCCCAGGCTTTGAATTTTCAGGAGTAGTTGAAAGTGTAGGTGATGATATTAGTGAAGACTGGTTAGGAAAACGCGTTTATGGAATTTCAAGGTTTGGTAGTTATGCAACTTATATTAATGTGCCAATAACTTATGTTAAGAAAACACCTAATGATTGGACTGATCAACAGGCTTGTGCCTATCCGGTAAGATTGATATCTAAAATTTTGATATATGTGCCAAGAAAACTAAAAAATAATTAATAATGCATTAATCGTTATGCAGGCCCAAACATTAACTGTTTATTATGCACTTGAGGAACTTGGACGACTTAAACCAAATCATAATGTTTTAGTACACTCAGCTGCAGGAGGATGTGGTTTAGCAGCACTTTCCATTCTTAGCAAGAAATCAGCAAAAGTTGTAGGTACAGTTGGTACATCTTCAAAACTAGATTTATTGAATCAAAAATACGGTGAAAATCCAAATTTTACGTTTATTCTTCGAGAGCCTGCTAAAGATTTTGAAAATCGAGCAAGACAAGCTTTATTAAAAATAGATGAAGAAGATTCATTTGACATAGTATTAGATAGTGTAATGGGTGATTGGTTTTGGCCAAATTATGAGTTATTGAAGAGTGAAGGTAAATTAATTGTATATGGGTCTGCAAGTTTTACTCCGACCGGAAATTTACATCCTATATGGAATATAATTCATTGGATAAAATTGGGGTGGAAATACATTTGGAGGCCAACAATTGATCCTATGCAAATTGTTAAAGACAATAAAACTGTAGGTCATTCTTTATTTGACTTTGGTTTTTTTTTTTATTTATTTATTTATTTATTTATTATATATATAACTTATAATATAATTATATAACCACATATAGATCTCCGGTTTCAATTTAATCCATCTATATGAAAAGCAAGAAAGGATGAATCAATTGTTTGAACAACTTCAAGCTTTGGAACTAGAACCACCATCGAAGATAAATGAATTTGAATTCGATCAAGCTGTAGAAGCATTGACTCATTTCAAATCAGGAAAAACTGTTGGTAAAAATGTTCTCAGTGTACAGCATTAAAAAAATAAATTAGTCATGTGATAAATAACATATGATATTGTAATATATATTTTTATTTATTTTATTTATTATATTATTATAAAATTATTATTAAAAAAAAAAAAAAATTAAGACTTGTCGATACTACTAATTTTGGCTGGATCATTCGGCGGTGTAAATCGGCTAATCACGTATCAGATTACATTTCAGCACCACAATGATCTCATATAAACATTGTGGCTTTCCATTTTTTTCTCATTTGTCGCATTTTACCAAATTAAACGCCACCACTCATATAAAAGGATTTTTGTACTCGATTATCTTTCCATTTAGAATTTCATCCGATAATAAGTCACTTTCGATTGTTGTGTCAATGTGCCATGGCTAAACTTGAGACCCTTCTTTTTTGGCCTCTTTACGTATTTTTAAATCTAAAAATAGATTATAGAACCCGAACCTCGTTAACTAGTATGGCTTCGTCACACCATCACTTCTTTCGTCATACTTCACAAAACCTGTATTTAACCGGTATAATGCCATTTTTGTTTAGTCATATTGCAGTGAAATACAGATGTTCATGCAAGTTACCTTTGCACCCCTTTTCTCGCCTTAGTTGGCTGTGCCTGTGTTGGACCTTTTAAAAAACCACAATTTTCCTCCACCACCGCTTCTCATTGTACACATAGCCTTCCTCAAGCCACACTTTGCAAATATCATAGTTTCTCAACAAAATTTTCCCTTTTATTTAAAAATATGGACAGCGTCAAAGTATCAAAAGTTAATACTAATGGCGCTAAAGACAATACACAAAATGAAGTTAATAGGGAAGAAGCCTCAGCTTCCCACGTTGACTCCACTGCGCCTCCTAACGCCGCTTCGCCTAATACTTTACCAACTCTCCCCCAAGTAACTGATAATTCTTTACACATTCAAAAAGCAGAAGCACAACCACAACAACTTTCTGTTACTGGCTCAAATAAAGATAATTCTATTCCCCCTTCAACTACTTCAATTGTTCCTTCTCAACCGTCAGCCTCTGTAACGCCTAGTTGGCCTTCAAACCCTTCCTCTGACGTGAAACCAACAATGTCAAATTCTACTATCTCCGATTCTACACCAAAGCAAGCTCTTTCAACCCCTCAAAATGAAACAACTACTGATTCAAAAGGTAACTATTATTTATTTAATATCATTAAAGTATATGCATATATATATATATATATATATATTTCTAATATTAAAAATTATAAAAGATTCATCTATATTAATTGATTTTTTTTTTTTTTTTAAAAAAAAAAATTTTGAAATTTTATTCTATCTATTATTAATATCACTAGAGTTGGTTAATTTTCCATCTTCTACATCTATAGACTCTTCTCAACTAGGATCATTCAATCAATTTCCTGTTAATCCAGAACAGACAACTCTTGGTCAACCTAATAGTCCTAGTCCTGCAAAGGCAAAACCATTCGTTTGCCCGACATGTAATCAAACATTTAGTCGACAACATAATCTTAAATCTCATGCTTTAACACATTCTCAAGAAAAACCTTTTCAATGTAATGTATGTCAACATTTCTTTCGAAGGCAACATGATTTGAAAAGGCATATGAAATTGCATACAGGTGAAAAGCCTTATCAATGCACTTATTGTAAGAGAAGTTTTGCAAGATTAGATGCTTTGAATAGACATTTACGAGCAGAAAGTTTTTGCGGTGGTCCACAGAAAAAAATATATCAAGGTTCAGATTCAAAATCGGCAGAACAAGTACAACAACAGCCACCAGTTCAACTTTCGCCACAACAAACTACGCCACAGCCACAATTACTATCTACAACTCAGCCGCAATCAAAGACTGCATTACAATCTGATCCAAAATCAAATTCAACTGTATCTCAAAAACAAGTACAGCAACAACAACAACAACAAAAACAGCAGCAACAACAACAATATAAATCAGAAGAACCACAGAACAAGCAGGTATCAAATCCATCGACCAATTCTCATTCAAAAATTGATTTATCGAGACAAACTCAAGATTATTACAAACGACAGCAAATGATGAACCAAGAATATCATTCATGGCCTCATCAATTAAAAAATCAACAACCATCATCTAATCAACCTAATGCAATACAAGCAAAATCAATGCCTTCAAATATCATAATCCCAAACAACGCACATCATCAAATTATATTTCCAGTAGAAACACCAACATCTATACCTACCAACGGTGCTACACCTCATTATCAATTACAATACGCGCATAGTCCTGAATTTAATGTACAAATTTCAGAAACACGAAGGGCTCCTGAATCATTGGTACCGAACGAGCAGCAAGATATTGATGGACGCATTATTCATCCTAAATCATCATCTCAAAGAGATATGCAACAATTACTTGAAAGAAATAAATACCTAGAGGATCGTGTACGTGAATTAGAAAATGAAGTTATTAATGAACGTAAATTACGTGACCGAAGAGAGTATTTGGAACAAAGGGTTACAGAACTTGAGATAGAGGTATGCATATAAAAATGTTCATTCATTTTATATTCATCTCATATAAAGATTATTATATCATTATACGCATAAATAATACTTTTTTTTTATATTTATAATTAAATAGAAAAATCTTCTTAAATCTCTTTTATTGGAACGTAATGGAACACCCGAAACCAATCATATTCATGAAAAGAAACGTAAGGCAACATCACCAATTGAGCCACCAAATCCATCAAAGCATCAAAAGGACGGAGATCGCATTATAATTCCGCAGTCATCTCAATAAATGATATGATTTTATTATTTTGTTTTATCGAGCTTTTTTGAGTTCGATGAAGAAAACATATGCGATCCTAAATTTAAGGATCAATATAGTACATTATGACTTGAATATTTTTTTTTGTTTATTTTAATTATACAGAGTAAATAGTCTAGCAAATTAAATTGTGAAATTGTGGAAAAAAAATATCCAAAAAATACGATATTGGAATATATTATGAGAAGAGTTTTAATCCTTTTTTTAAGTAGTTGGATATATATATACACATACCCTTTTAAAGCCCAGTATCGTATAATATGGTGCATTGTATCATAAAGAACTATGGTGTGAACAATCTAGGAACATAAAGCACGATCAAATTTGCAAAAAGAAAAAAAATTTATTACAATTAGAGCTGAAAATTTTTAAAAATGCTTTATTTAAATTGTATCTTTCAATTAAAAAAGAAAAAAAAAATTAAATCGTAATTTGATAAACTTATTAAACCTATTAAATTACGTATTTATTTCCTGCAATTTTTAATTTTTTTTTTTTTTTTTTTTTTTTTTTTTATGAATAGATACAATATTAGAAAAAATAAACATAATATAAATTGGTAAACATAATAAATTGGATGTCTTTACGCTGTTCGCTTATATACCATTGTACCATATCTGACACACACGCAGGGAACCTACTCGTAATTTGTTCATTAAGGTTGATAAGGTACGAAATTGCCAAGTTTTAAAGATGATTCAAGAATTTTAGGGTCGACATCTCTCCAATTTGGAAAGAGATCTTGAACATTTTCAGGATCTATGTCTGGCCAACTACTTTTAATAACATCCATAACCGAGATAAACAAAGTCTAAACCATAATAGCAATAATAAAAAAATGTCAAGCTTGATGATGTAGATAGTTACCTAAAAGATGTAATCCTTAACAGTTAAGGAAATGAAATAAATTCCAACCTTATTTCCAAGGGAATTTAAATGTAAACCATCAGATAAATAGTCCTTCACCGTCACATGATCATTTATAATTTTCCACAAATTTACGACAGGAACATTTAATTCCAAGGCAGTTTCAACACAAACTTCTGCATATTTTTTAGTGATATCAGCCTTCCTATTCATCTCATCACCTTTAGAAGCGCAAGTTTCTTCCCAAGAATTTTCATCCATAGGTGGAGGAGTAATAAGTAGAATTTTTGTTTCCGGATTATAATAAGGAGAAGTAGGATTTTTAATCAAATTTACCATATAAATAAGATTTTCTTTATATTTATCAATATTAACGTGTTGAATAGATGATTCTATGACAGCATCGTTTGCGCCAAAAAAAATTATTAATAAAATAATTTTAGGAAAGTTTGAGGGAGAATAATTTTTAGGAAGAAGTTGAGGCAATAAAATTTTTGCCCATTCAGTATTATAACCTACATGAATATGAAATAGGAGATAAATGTTATAAATTTTATCGTTATATAAGTATTTACGGTAGTTATCTAATTTTTTTTTTTTTTTTACCCGAAAAACCTCTATTTAAAACTTCTAATTTCCTTACATAAGAAGATTGAAGTGCCGCAACCCAACCATTGGTTTCGGGATCATGACCATACTATAGTATGAAGAGATGTCTTTTACTAACTCTTTTTAAAAATTATAACGTTTAGAAAATTTGAATACCTGAGTGATAGAGTCACCGAATAATACAATTTGATTGTATAAAGGATTCATTTTCAAAAAAAGTCTCTAGAAGGATTTCCTATGATTGGCTAATGTATATAGGTTTCTCAGATATGTACTGTACAGTAGATCTGAATGATAATCGCGTTCATAAATTTAATCAATCAATATAATGATAAACAAGTCTGAAAAAAAATTTTTCATCGTCTATTTTAACACTTGTTTTTTTTTGATTTTTTGTTGCTTTATCATCTTCAGTGATAGAATTAAGGCATTCGATACTTTTTGATAGGCTCCAT
This sequence comes from Gigaspora rosea, assembly GCA_003550325.1. Lineage (NCBI taxonomy): Eukaryota > Fungi > Glomeromycota > Glomeromycetes > Diversisporales > Gigasporaceae > Gigaspora > Gigaspora rosea. Next base: position 247,805 of record QKWP01000439.1, read on the forward strand.
GAAATTAGCAAGCCGGCAAACCCCTGAGGTTTAGGACAGAAAATTTTTGTTTGGCCGACAAGCATGCAAAAAAAAATATATATATTATTCCTGATGGAACGCAATATTGATCCTAATAGGTCCACTTGTCTTTATAAGAACCTACAGTGGGGAGACATATTATTGTGGACACTTAAAAATTTGTACAAAGCTAAATATGTAAGATATACCGTAAATTCTCGAAATAGCGGGCAGAGGTGTTATTTCGAAAATCGCGCCCCCTAAAATAGCATAGGTGGTTTCGAAATAACTCCCATGCGCGTCCCGAAATAGCACGCACCTCGAAGAGCTAGTATCGGGTATTTACCTGATACTTATTCACCTGTTTATAACTAGTAACAATCGGATTCTAGAATTAATACTTTATCTCGAAATAGCTCCCATGGGCCGCTAAAAATTAAAAATATAAATTCTTTAAATCTATATCTTTTAAACAACCAGCGGTGATGATCACTACGGTTACACAATGCAATATAAAAGATTTGTATTTGATTTTTTTTTTTCGTCTCTTGTTTGCTTTTTTTATAAGTACTATACTAACATATGTTTATTTATTTTTTTTTATATTGTTTGTTCATTTTAATATGTGCTTCTTTTGTTGTTGGTGTTGTCCAGTTTGGTATTTCTCTTTTCGACCCTGGTGTCACCCATTTAGTATTCTTTGCAACATGGTTTCCTTTTTCATTGTTGGTATTGTCCAGTTTGGTGTTTTTCCCTTTGTTCCTGGTGTCATCCAATTTAGTGTTTTTTACTTGTAATGTGGCTTCTTTTTTCGATTCATCCAGCTTGGTGTTTTTATTTTGGCTTTGGTGTTGTCCAATTCAGTGTTACTTTTGACATAGTTTTTTTGTCATAAGTATTATTTGTTTTGGTTCCTTTTTGTGATAGTCTTTTTTTTCGCTGTTAGTGTTGCCAAATTTGGTATAACTTTTAGTTAGTGCTTTTTTTTTTGCTAGTTGTACTTCAACGTAGGTCACATGTTTAGTTAAGTATTTTTTTCTTTTCATTTTCAATTTCATTTTTATATTTATGCAGTACTAATTCTCCTTTTTGAATAGTAAATTATTTACTGTCACTGTGTTTTGCTTTTTGGTGCTATTAATTGAATACTTCCATTGTTGGTTTTGAGTTTGGGTGCAGTTTACCATACTGTTGTTACTGTATGTTTTTATGTTAATTTTTTGCTTTGTAATATTGTAGTTGGGTTAGAGTTAGGGTTAGTATTAGAACTGGGATTAGTATTAGGCTAGATGGTTAGAAAAAAGAAGCGAAGCAGAGGTAATAGTTATAGTAAACAACTACAGGGTGAGCGAAGTGAACTCTGTAGGTGTTGCTGAGTGTCAGCGAAGCAATACAAACTGTGCTGTGTATAGAAGTGTGGTGTCACAATATTGTGGTGCATATAGGTTAATGTATTTTATTTTATTTTACTTAAAGTATTAAGTAAATGATTGTGTACAATAGCAATTATGTATTAAATAGTTATTAATAAATTTTTTAGTGCTGTAATTATGATGTTATTAATTAATATATTATTGATTGTTAATTGGTTATTACACAGTTACGTGATAGTGGTAATCATTATTACTAGTTATAGTTAGTAAGATTCATCTTTTAAATAAAAAAAAGATTATAAAATTCTATGCAATATTTTTTAAGATTAAATTATAAAATATTGTATAATGTTATACATATATGAAAATAGTAACTTTTTAAAATTTAGTTGTTATAATTGCTATATACAGTGCAGGAATCCTTAAATCAGCAATTAATTCTTTAAACTTTTATAAAAAATATATATAATTAAAATAAAAAATCTTTCTATGAAAATACAATTATTATAAAATGCACCTATGGTGTTGAACACCATAGGTAAATTAGATTTGCAAATTCGTGTAACAAAAACAAAAAAATAAACTTTTTATAAAACAAAAAATAAATTTTAATTACTTTAGGGTTAGGGTGAGGCCTGGGATTTTATCAGGGGCATTAGTATATACAAAATTTAGCAAGGAATTTTTTTATTAGAGCTCCAAAGGCGGTTTCATAAGCAAAATTTTAAGTTATGAATGTTTTTTTAAAAAATAAACAAAAAAACAAGATTTTATGTTAACCTGATCTTAAATTTTGATTGGCTATTCTAATGGTTTTGTGTAACATGTGCTCAACACCATAGGTGCATTTTAGTAAACTTGTAAAAATATACAAACAAACAAGCAAAACAAAACTATAAAGTTTATTTTTTAATTTAGCAAAATTTATGATGTTATTTCCTTTTAAAGTTACTAATAAAATCAAATTTTGGCTGCATATATATAAAAAAACACAACAAAATTTAAAAATATAAAAAAACATACCAAATTTTTAAGATATTAGCCAATCAAAATTTAGTATTTGTTCTCAAATTTGGCTGCCTTTATAAAAAGTTGTTGGTTTAGGACCCCAGACATCTCTGATATATGTCATATTTTTTTAGCAAATTGATTCAAATTTGATCTAAGGTTCAAATTTAAATTTTAGCAAATTGAAGTTAATTTTAAAAAGTTATAATTGAATATTTTGTCAAATTACTAAGATTTTACATATGCTATATTTTATTTTTAGCAATTTATCCACATTTTGCAAAAATCATTATAACAAGTTAAGTCATACTATGATGATCAATTCAAATATAACAATTTATTAATGGCTATACAGAGCAAAATTATAATCAATTATAATTGAAAATAAGTAAAAGTAGTTGTAGTATGTAATCAGGCTTTAGTATTAATAGCAACTTGCATATGTATTACGATTATTGATCATGATTGTATGTTGATAAACAAATAATTATATAATGCAATTGTATGGGGTTATTATTAAGCAAATTAGTTAGTAATTCATATAATAATTGTAGTAATTATTATGTAGTTAGTATCTTCTTTGAAATTTTCAAGAAATATAAAATAAATATACCATATAATGTATTTTAATATGCTGAATAAGTTTTTTAGAACACAAAGTTAAAATCAATTTGTAAAATTTTGACAATTATAATATTTTTAAAAATTTTTTATTTGAATTCTATGGATTCGTAAAATTAAAATAAAAAATTTTCATCAAATTTGGTCAAGAACTTTGGAGATATCTTTGATAAAAGTAAAATGTTTTTTGTTTTTCAAAATAACCCACTGTTTGGCAATGATTTACAAGAAATTTTACTATGCTGACTAAAAAAAATTTTATAACAAGACTTGTAGCATATATCATTAACTAATAGAATCACAAATTTCATGAAAAAATATTAAAAACTCATGAAAATATTAACGTTTTTGTAAATTTGAATACATACATTTTTGAAAGTTTTTTACTAAACTTTAAATGCTTTAGAACTCTGAAGATAGTCATATGTTACACATTTTAGCAAAAACACCAAAAATTTGAGAAGCAGAAAAACAGTTTTGACAATTATCTTAGCATCTAGTGGTCCAATTTGAATGAACTTTTTTTAAAATGAAGCTCTCAGTGAGGCACATTTACAAAAAAGTTTATTCATTTCTAATTATTGGATCAGAAGTTATTTAAGTAAATATAGTTTTGTCGTTTTTAGCAAATTAGATCAAAATTGGCCAAAATTCAGTTATGACCTATATAAGAGATGTCTAATACTTCTGAAAGCACTTTCTTAAAATGAAACCTCCAAAACGTGACTAAGTAAGTTAATAAAATAGATATTTAAGAGTCTTTAGCTAAAATTTTATTAAAACCATATTAATATTGATGAAGTTATAATAATTTTTCAATTTCTTCCAGATTTAGGATTTTCTAAAATTTTCAATTTTGATGAAAACAGAAAAATCACTATTACAGACTAGATTTTTACAAGTTCAAATGAAACAAGTTAATTTATGTACCGGTAACAAAATAAAACACTTAATTATAGCTATTAATAATGTAATCTATCTTTGTTAGCTGTTGCTTTATCTATGCAAAATAGATTTGTGAAACTACCTCATTACCTTGTCTAGTAGAGTATTATTGTCTTGCCAATCAGATAGATTAGCTAGATTTTGAACCTATGCACTAAAAACAACTTCACAACAACTTGTTAATATATTTAAATTAAAAAAATTTTACATTAGCATTCTATAGACTCTATACTACACTAGAAGAAAACACCTGTTTTTTTGTCTAAATACAAAATAACTGATCTATTAATTGCAAAATACATATTGAAAATAATGTAACTAAGTATTTTTTTTTGTATACATCTATAAAAATTTTTTATTTTACTTATTTGTGCAGTCTTTTGCATATAGAAATGTATTATAGAAAGGTTCTTGTAATGTATGCATATACATACTAAACTATTTTATAAATATCTATATTTATCATATCAATCAAAATTTAATTAATTGTTGAATTAAAAAATCGTCTTTAAGCCCCAATTTAATGTAAAAGGACCCAAATCATTATGTAATATCAGATAACTTTGTAAAAAATAATCCAAAAAATTAATTTCACATGTTTTCTAAAGGACAAATCTATTTGTAACAGCCTGTTACACACTTATTTGTAACAGCTTTATTTATAACTCAAAATTTTACTATGATAAACCCTATTGCACTTCTAACAAAAATGATTCTCTCACAATTTTGTATTAATTTTAACTCTAATTTTAATTTCAATTTTACTTTAATATTAATATGGCCTTATTGGCTATTACAAATAAGTGTGTAACAGGCTGTTACAAATAGATTTTTTCTTTTTAAATATATCATTATTAATACTATTTAATTTTAAAAATAAATTTTTTAAATAAAGTTATATAAATACTATATGCAGTACAATATAGTATTTAAAATTTTAAATATTTTGGCTCTATCCTCACAATGCTACGTATTAGCCTAGTATTATAATGATTACATGTAAAAACATGCTCTGAACAACGTTACTTAGAAGACAAAAGAAATTACCTTGTATGAAAAATAGGTTATCTATATGCTGAAGTTAAAATTTTTAGTTTATCAATATAAATCTTTTTTTTATTAGACTAATCTACTTTGGGTTTTTAAGCAAAGTTGTTCAGTATGTAACTTTACTTATACTTGTTATCAAACCACATTTTCTCAAACCTTTTACTAAATGAAAAATAGGGTTAAAGTTAGAAAAACATTTTTGAAAAAATTTTTTAAAAAAATAACTACCCTATTTTTTGAATTAATATACATGTACCCTAAGAGTACATTAAAATTTTTTGTACCCGTGTTTCCATATAACATAACAATCATGGGATATAAATAAACAATGATTATTGTTAATCATTATTTTTTTTCTAATATTACTGCATTAGCTAACTTTTCTGTTTTACCTTAGATGCTTGTGAATGTGTTGTTGTTGCTAAAGTTGCCGGTTTTGGAGTCGTTTTATATAGCTTTGGCGTAAACTTGTCACTTTAGATGTCGTAGCTGTTTAGGTATTCTTGTGAATATGGAATTTGTCATTTTGTGGTTCCAAATTGTCGCGTAGATGCTGTTGTTATTGGTATTACTGTAGATGTGGATTTCGTCACTTATAGTAGTTCTGAATTGTTGTTTTACTGGTATTTTCGTCTGTGTTATTTTGTTCTAGGTTTTGTCATTTTCACATTTTTTGTGAACATAGATTTTGCTGCTTGTAATTGTTCTGTATCAAAATCTTCAGTGCAAATTTGTCGTTTTACATTTCGTTTTGTATTGTCCTGGATATGAAGTCTGTCACTTGTAAATTAGTATGGTAGTTCCATATCGTTGCTTTACTAGAGCCTTTGTTAGCATAATTTAGCTATTCTAGATTGCATTGTTTTCATATTAGTGTGGAGTTTTTTGTTGTGCTGTTGGTATATTTTAGGGTCTGGATAAGCCACTCTATATGTCACCCACCTGGAACTTGAGAGTTTTTTTAGTCTTCTACTAACTTTTCAGATTCTTTAATAATGATTTTAGATCAGGTGGAGGAAAATTATTAGTTAATACACTTTGCAAGAACACCACGCTAAATTTTATAGCACCAACGGAGCACTTTGCAAACAGAATGTGATGTGTTAGCACAAATTGTGAACTAACTTAGCGATTAAGTTTATAAGAACATCGCGCTGGCTTTTTTAGATTTAGATGAGATGATTTAGCTATAAATTATTACTCTATAATAGGTTCACTATATACTCGGTGCATATTAAGATCTATTTTAATCAAATTGGTTTTTTAAAAATCTAGTTCATCAATTATGCATAAATACAAAACATGAATGCATTCAAAACCGGCTGTATATAGACCCGGTCTATTATAGATTCTAAAATTTGAGAAATGTAAAAGGCCCGGGTTTTGTAAAAAAGCATCAGTTAGATACAAGACTTTAAAGCCCTGGTTAGTATATTAGTTAGAAATTGAATTTGAATTGGGTTTAGGGTTCGAAATAGATAAAAGATTGGGTTTAGGTTCAAAATAGGTAAAGGATTGGGTTTAGATTCAGAGTTCAAAATGGGTTAAGGATTGGGTTTAGGATTTGAAATGGGTAAAACAGGTTGAGTTAAGGCTAGAAATGGATAAAGCAGATTGGGTAAATAAATTGGGTTAAAGTTAAAAATGGGTAAATGTGTAAAACTAGATTTAAAGTTAGAAATAGAATAGTATAATTTGATATGTATTTTTAGTAATTTATAATCTAAATAAATAAAAATAAATTATTATATTATATATAAACGTATATCACATAATGTGGGTACATGTATTGTACATTTGGATACATATATATAATCCTCTATTTTTTATTTAGTAAAAAGTTTGAAAAAATGTGTTTTAACAATAAATACAATAACTGATAAAATAACATGCTGAACAACTTTGCTTAAGTGCCCAAAGTAGGTTACCCTAATAAAAAAAAAGGTTTACCTAACAATATTAACTTTAGCACATAGATAACACATTTTTCTTCTAAGTAAAGTTGTTTAGAACATGTTTTATCATTATAATAAAATTGGTAAATATTTATTTTTAGCGAAATTACATTTTTAAAATGCACAAAAATGGCAGTGACAAAAAAAGTAAATTTATTCTCCTTTTTTTACACTATATAATTGTTGTGCCTCAAATGCAAATCGGCCTAGTTGTCAATTGGAACAGCCCCAAATATCAATATTACAGCCAAAATAAAAAACTGGCCTAATCTAACCCTAACCTAACCCTAATATCCGGGCTAAATTAATTTTTAATTTGGCCAGATTGACAACTGGGCCGATTTGCATTTGGGGCATGACATAATCACAAAATTTAATTTTAAATTAATATGTAGGTTGAGAAACAGTAAAGCTTCAAAGTTTATAGTAATTTTATATCGGTTTTACTAAATTACACCACTGGTGCTCAACACCACAATGATTTTCACCAATCAAATTTTTTAAATGCAGTGTAATGTAAAGATCAGGTGTAATATAAAATTTTTGATGTTTTGCTTTTTTTTTAAAAAATACCTTTTAACTCAAAATTTTATCTATGAAACCACCTTTTTTTTTAAAAAAAAAACCCCTTGCGAAATTTTACTATAAATTATGCCTTACCCTAACCCTAATTATTGTGACAGATCATGATAGTATAAAATCTTGAAAACTAAATTTTTTTGGGGTGCATTTTTTAGGGTTAGGGGTTTAGGGTTAGGGTTAGTTTTAAAAAAAAATTATAATAAACAAGTATTAATGGGTTTTAGAAGGCTAGCAGGTTAAGTATAGAATGTAGATTTCATTTTAAATTATGATCTGTGACAATTATTGCTCTAACTTAACATTTATCAACTTTAACTTTTGTTTATTTTTATTTTGTTTATTTTTTTGATATTGATCTTCATGTTACACCGCGTACTGGTGTTTAACACCACTGGTTTGATTTATAATTACTGTTTTATATATATTTTATTAAAATTTTATATACATGTGATTTACATGTGACAAATCGGGCCTCTATCTGTAATTAATTTCATTTTGGGCCCTTACGTGTATTTGTAATTTTAGGGCCTTATTTGTAAATTCCCCAATTAAAAACCGTGTCGCTGGGTCATTTTATAAAATTTTATATTATGAGAACCAAAAAATAAATATATAACCATATTAAGCATATTACTAGTAGTATAAAATTGTTTATTAAAAAATAATTTATCTACTATTATACTAAATAACTAATACTAGTAAAATGGAACCCATTTAAAGTCCAACTTTGTATAACCTAAACCACTATCATTATCACTATCTCAATATCACGGGGGTTAATTTCGTTTCCGCTAATACTCAACAGCTTAGAATAATATTATCACTGATGGTTAGTAAGAAAACGAGACCACAAGTAACTAATATAGTATTTTGTGAAATCAATTTTGACAAATTCTTTATTTATTACAAATTCTTTATTTATTACACATAATATGAATTTGCTTGCAAGTTTTTTGCAATCTCTGGCTCCCATTTGTCGCCATTAGCAAGAAGTTTCTCTTTGTTGTATAACAATTCCTCACGCGTTTCGGTTGAAAACTCAAAGTTAGGCCCTTCCACGATTGCATCAACTGGACAAGCCTCCTATAAAATGTAGGATTTTAAATTAATAACATGATACAATCGTTAATATTCTTAAATTAATTAGTACCTGACATAGTCCACAGTAACTTGATAATTTTTTCAAGTTCCCAATTTTTATGCCATTAGTAATTGTATGATTATTGATGAATGTTGATCTTTTGAATAAAAAATAGACTCACATGCATTTTGTCATATCGATATCATAACGTGTTGTTCGACGACTACCATCGTCCCTTACTTCGGCCTCAATTGTAATAGCTAGTGCGGGGCAAATTGCCTCACATAACTTACAAGCTATACATCTAAATATTTAAAATTGAATAATTAGTCAATTCATTATAACAGTAATTAATTCATAAGAAATAAAAAATGAATGATTTCATTTACCTTTCTTCACCTAAAAATTGTCACATAAAAAAAAATTGATATTTTCAAAATAAATGCTTTTCAAAAAATAAATTAAGAAAGCTTACCCGTAGGATATCTTCTTAGTGCATGTTCGCCTCTAAACCTAGGGCTCAATGGCCCTTTTTCATAAGGATAAAAAATTGTATAAGGAGGTCTAAAAAATTGTTCTAGTACCACCCACATGCCTCTCAACATTTCAGTAAAAAAGAATAATTGTGCCGTTTTATCAAGATAACTTGGTGGTTTTATTTTTTTGTAGTACTGAGCTTCCGAGGCTGTTGAATGCGAGGTCGTTGGTGGTAGATCTGCATACTTTTTGATTTTTGTACTCGAAAAATTGCGAGAAACTTGAGATATAACTGAAAGGAATAAAAATAAATTAATAGTTTTAAAATAGACTAGAAAAAACTACTATACACGCTAGTTTTTTAGCCAGAACAAAATAGTTACTGGGTATCAAAGAAGGTTTATAAGCTCTACGAACTGTATTTTTGGCAATACCACTAAGCCCGAACATTATTGCAGTATTGTCATCAAAGATTACGATGCCTTAATAGTTACAATCTTTTTGCACGTGCATGTAAAAAATCATATGATTATCTGTTATACCAGGTACGCACGTACGGACGGATGACCGAAATTTTAAATTAATTCTACATATCAAGCTTGAAAGAACGCACAAATGAGTTTGGATAAATTTCCAATTAATTTTGACAAAATGGGTAAAAGTTTCTCCAACCTCCATCAGGTATGCGTTCGGACTACAGGATTTTAAGAGCGCAGAGTTAAATGTAATCTTTTCATCTTTTGTACATGTAGTTTACACGGGAAAAATTCGGTAATGCGGACGACATAACAGGTCTTCCGCCAGAATATTTAGAGCTTGAAAAAGTAAGATTATTTATTTTAGATTTATATAACTATTTCATTCTCGGCTTATTATAAGTATTCCCTTTAATAGCGCGTTGACGCCTTGGAGAAGGTTCATAGGAAACTTCTCCAAGTAACACGTATTTATGCGAATCCTTCTTACGATTATCCAGACCAACTTCGACAATCAGTTGTAGATATTTCAAGTACTTTTTTCGGTCAGCTAAAATATATGGCTCAAAATCCAGCAGAGCGATCCGGTCAGGATGCATCAGAACCTTCAGCTGCGTCAAGTCAACCTAAAAACTTACACTGCGCATTAGCGCAAGCTGCAAAAGAAGGCGCTGCACTTCTTGATCCTGATGATGCCCTTGGGAATGCCTTAAAAAAATACAGTATTGCACAAGATAGTCTTGGAGGACATCGATATAAAATGGATTCTGAAATCTTGCTAAAATTCCATCAACCTTTTAATGCAACTTTACATACCCAAATTCATGGCGCTAATAAAGCCAGGGCTAATGTTAGGTCTGCACGCTTGTCTCTTGATGCAGCAAAAAATAGGCATAAGTCTGTTCGACAAGATAAAATCGAGGCTTCCAGATTGGAAGTCGAACAAGCTGAGGATCAGTTTGTTGCTGCTGTTGAAGAAGCTACCACGTTGATGAAACAAGTAATAGAAACGGTAACATACATATTAAAATACTTGTTGCATTTAGTTATAACTTTATTAAGACATATTAAAACATGAACGAATTTTTTTTATAGCCCGAACCTCTCAGAAATCTTGCAGATTTAGTCAATGCACAATTAAGTTTTTATAAAGAAGCATACACATTACTTGATGATCTCGTTCCTGAGATTGATAATATGCAAGTGAAACAGGAAAATTTGTACAGGTAATAATTTTATAAGGCTAAGATGAGTTTTTGATATATTTTACATTACATTAACTTTTAATTATCATACAGACTTACCCGTAACGATTGAAAAATTATACAATAATTGTTAATATCTATTTATTAGCATTAATAGTAATAGATAAATTAATCAACAGGTCTTATTCTTTATAACGCAACTTGTTTGTGAATATTATAGTTTTTCGAGTAGTAGTATAAATATATGTAATATGAACAATTTATTAATAATTTTACCCTTTTTGTTTTTTTTTTTTTCTTAACAATTCTTCGTTTAACAATTATAAAATATATATTAAACGTAAATTTGAACCGTTGATTAATTTTATAAGTTAGGATTTAAGAGCAGCTTTTTAAATCACAATTGTTTTTCAGTTTTATTTTAAAACTCATAACAAATCATACTAAATTAAAAGGCGAAAAAATATTAGCCCATTTGTGTGAAGTCGTAATATCAGAAAATTAATTACAATATACAGTAGAAATAAATTACTCACAAAATAATCTAAGCCCTGGCCTATTTCCCAAATAGACAATCCAGTACCATAGTCTTCAGCTAATTGAAGACGAGATTCAATAGACTAAAAGTTGTTATATATGTTATATATATGTTTAAGAAGGTAAGATAAAAAAAAGAGTATTTAATATATAAAAAAGCGTTAATTACCTTCAAGGAAGGATACCATACAATATGAGATATTCCATCCTCTTGATATTGAAAATAATGTTCACCAAAATTTTCGCTCCACTCAATTATAGGTTTATGTTGACGTATTATTCTAATTATTGTATTACCAGTAATATGTTCAGCACGTCCTTGAAAAAAGTCCGCACCATACATATTCATCCCAAGGAATAATTTACCACGATTCATCATTTTTGGAGTAAAAGATAATATATTATCTTCTACCCAATTAATTGGTGCATTTGGACCTGGGCTAGGTAAAGTTAGAATGGTGATAAGATTGGGATAGTAAAGTTAGAATGATAAAGTTAGAATGATAATTAACAAATTAATGAATTGACTTAAATTGACTTACGTTTCGTGAGAGGAATAATCATATGTCATAAGAGAGAAACCATCAACAAATTGACTAAAATCTTCAAATTGATCAGCTGTGAAGTAAGGTATTGAAGGCTTTCTTGGAGATAATACTAGAATTAATTCCTGAGATTGGTCATGTAATTTAGCACCTAATCTCATCACCAAATTTCTTAAAAGTATAATATAGCTAGCTTCAAGAACCAAGCCATCAAAACCTTGTTTGCTTTAATAAGAAATAAAAAAGATAATTTTAAAATTTAAAAATTTAAAAAATCAAATATTTTAATATTTTTTACTCCTAAATACCTGCATTCTAAGCTTAAAGTATCTACAAGAGAATCAACTTCATTCAATTCTGTTATCAACATTTGATAATCCATTTGAGTCCAACCTTGAAATTGAAACCTTGGTACCACTTTAACATGACGTCCATCGACTTGGTCACTAATTTCTTTAATCCAATCGTGATCAACATCATGACCACCAGTAAGCTCATATTGATTTATTGATCTAAAAAAAAAAAAAAAAAAAAGAATGATATCGTAACTTTATCGATTATCTTCATAGATTCAGTAAAATGATAAAAAGTCTGTTTATGCATGCATACAGTACCTTCGATGGATGTTATACCAAACAGGGCTTATACTAAGCATATATTAAGACAAACAGTAAAATTTAACAAAAAAGGGAGTTTCAAAGAAAAAAATTTTTTTATGAGCGAATTAAATACTTACTAGTCAAATTTACCCTTAAAAATTTTGGCAATATCATAACCTAGCGAATAATTTTGAAAAGTCATAGAAATGTTTAATGATTTTTTATTATACTAATTTACGCACCATGATTATTCCAAGGAGTCACATAGACTAAAGTTGGACCGCCTTGAAACGTTTTATTTCTAGCATTTTGAGAATTATATTTGCTATGGTTTTCCAAGATTGACTCATACTACAACAAAACAATGACAATACACACAGTCTTACAGTATATTCAAAATTATTAACAACTATATATATATATTTATATAATTTTGATACCTTTATTTCTGTATGAACTAAATCATTACTAAAAGTTGTTTGCTTTGACAAAAATGTAGCCAAAATAAGAATAAAAAACCAAATAAAATTAAAATAAAACTTTGCAGTATACATTTCGTTAATTTAATTTAGTAATAAATCTAACGATAACGATGACGATAATCGAGATACGTAATAAAATAGCAAATCAGGGAGGGACCCGAACTATAATTGAACGGGACCTGTGACATCAAAAATAGGGCGCAGTAATTTACAATATCTAAGATCGATAAAACAAATGACTGGTTACATTCCAAGATTTAATTGCCGGGGACTTCATGGATCGGTCATAACCCAAAACACATAAACCCTTTATAATTGATAATAAGATTAGCTGTGATCACTTAAATGTTGAAGAAAGAAAAATAAAATAAATCTTAACTGCGGTATCGATAAGAAAATATCTTCCATGTTCAGGAGGAAGATTCAACCATCTACAAGCCAAAATTCTAAGTAAATGAGCATGAGCTACCACCAAAACATCACCTCCAGGAGAATTTGGGTTATTCTCCATATGCTTCATAATTAATTAAATTACGCATTAGATTAAAAGTATAAAGAGGATATGATACAGTAAATAAAGTGATAAAATACATCAGTTTGATAAGCCATAATTTTCGCGGTTACATGATCGCATCGAGTGGCTACTTGTTGAATTGTTTCGCCATTAGGGCAACCATCTCTCCTATTATATGGAAATAACCATTGTGTTCATTAAATTGTAAGGAAAGCATGAATGATTATATGGATTACTTGCCAAATATCCCAAAAAGCAAATTTAGTGCTACGAATTTCGTGAGTTGTAATTCCTTCATAATCACCATAATTCCATTCAGCAAGATTCGGTTCCGTAAATACAGGAATTTTTTCTTTTTCGGGCAAGTTAATTAACTCAAAAGTTTGCTGAGCTCTTTTGCGGGGTGATACATAAATTTGGGTGATATTTTTAGGTTCGATAAAATCTTTATAATATTAAAGATAATTAACTATTAATAATAAATAAGTAAAAAAAAATTCTGGTTCATAAATGGTTTTACCTTGACATTGGTTTTCAAATACAAAATGTGAAAGGTCTTGGGCCTGTTTTACACCATTTTCAGTTAGCTCTACTTCAGTAGTAGAAGTATGTTGGCCACTTTTGGACCATTCGGTCTCACCTATATATAAAAATAAAGAACAGATAAGAAAATAATCTTCATATCTAAATTGCTTTATATATACCGTGACGAACAAGGTAAACCACGGGCAAACGCATTTATGTATCTCAATGGAGTTAATGGAGTCGAAGGAAATGATTTATATATTCTATTGATTCCATTCGATCCATTGGATTAATTATATGCTTAATATTATTGCATATACTGTATATACTTATTTAATTAATCTTTAGTACTGATGTATGTTATGTAAATAAAATTTTCGATTAGTAAGATTAGTAAGCTCACTATAAAGGATAAATCTTCAATGTACAGTACGTACCTTCCATATTAAACTATATAAAATTTTTGATTAATAAAACTACGCTATAAAAAAATATCAATCGATTAGTGTAAGTTGACATCTAATCGATTTGAATTTTAACTACTCGCGGGTTTGCATAATTTTGTGGCCGGATGATTTTGCCGGTGATTACCAGATTAACTGATAATTCGGGTAAGATTACGCCAATTGATCTATTGTGGCGACACATGTTTGATTAGGATTTTCAATCGGCGTATGATGTTCTCTTCATAACGGTATACATTCTTTTGGATTTTACAATATTCGGTTGGTATATTATACTTTATTTCTGCTAGTATCGGATTACAGTTTAATTTCTCCGGTACTTTATATCTGTTTTGGTAATCGAATATTTTTAAGTATTTAAGATACTTATTAATTTTGGTAGGTCTTTCGCGTAGTCTGTTGATTTCAAGAGATACACCTTGCTTGTATTTTTCCAATGCAGTGATGTCTTTAGTTGTTAATTTCTCAAACTTTTTAAAGATGTTGAATTCTGCTTCTGTCATTGGTGGTATGTCGGATTCTTCTTTTTTATCAAGTGATTCGATTTCACAGTAATTGAAGTATTTTTCAATTTTTTGAAATATAAATTCTTGGTTTTTCTGTAATATAAGTATGAGGTTAATAAATATAATTTCTTGGAAAGTGTGCCAGGTCCAATTCAATGCTTTATCGGGTTCTGTTGTAATGGGTTCTTGTATCCAATCCCATGGATATATAGGTTTTGGACTAGGAAAACCCGCCTTTAACACTTTTTAAATTAAAGTGCTGGTTTCTATCTATATGTATTTCACTTTGTATCCTATATTAATATAATAATTTTTTCAAGATATTTTAACTTGAATGTAAACCAATTTTTTAATGATCATGTTCTAAAAATAGATTTACAACCAAAGATTGAAATAGATTGATCCATTAGTGTTTCATAACCACATAACATTGTTTATTCAGCAATTATTCAGAGTAGGGTTCGAGGCACAGAGACATGGGCATGCCTTAGAGGCATGCCTATAGGCATGCCTTTTAGCTATTGGGCATGCCCTAGTCATGTAACATAAATGTTATATCTGATAGGCTAGTATAGTTAAAAGTAATTGGAAGTATAAATAGTCAAGCAACATTAGAGAATGGAAAGCAATTGTTGATATTTTTTATACAAAAAGGGCATGCCTATAGGCAGTGTTGTACATTTTCACTGTCCCAGCCTTTTTTTGCCATGTCCCAACGTCCCAACTAGACTTGTTGGTGAAACTGCAAAATTTCGGTGCAACTGATGAATGACTGGTGAAACTACTTATAACTAGCCAATCAGATTTCAAAAGTGCAACTGGTGAAACTAGATAATTAAGTTTCACCAACAAGCTTAGTCCCAACGTCCCAGCATCCCAAGTGTCCCAACTATGTACCAAGCCTTGATAATTAATAAATTAATTTAAAAAAATATATAATTATATATTTTTTTAGGTGCTGAACACATTTTTGTCTGGAGCGAAGCGTAGGACTCATACTTCTACGCTCAATGATAACCAAAACTACGTTTTTGATATGATTATATCAAAATAATCAAAAACGTAGTTGTGGCATTTTTCGTCTGTAACGCTACGTACCTATATTTGCTCAGTTGTGCAACAACTACAAAGTTTTACGTGCTTTTTATATAGTACTATACTACATTCTTCAATGTGCATGAAATGAATAGATCATCCTGATATACATGATCTAAATTTTTTTAATCAAAAATTATCATTATTGTTATCGCTATACTAAATCGCTATCGCTATACTAAATCGCTATCGCTATACTAAATCGCTATCGCTATACTAAATCACTATACCATTTAACCTTGCGACAAATTTACTATAGTAGTTTTTTGTCGCTCTCACTTTCTTTTTTTTCTTTTTTTTACATTCTAATCACCATACGACATTACCTACCAATAAGACCATAAGACATTGCACAGCGCAGAAAGTTGATCATAAACATTACCCACCACAAAGCTTTGCTTAATACAAACATTCCCATCACAAACCGTTGCCATTGTCTACCATTGTAATGTAAGGTATTGTATTGTATGTGGATTGGTTATTATATTATT
Source organism: Gigaspora rosea (assembly GCA_003550325.1). NCBI lineage: Eukaryota > Fungi > Glomeromycota > Glomeromycetes > Diversisporales > Gigasporaceae > Gigaspora > Gigaspora rosea. Next base: position 264,336 of record QKWP01000439.1, read on the forward strand.
TGTATTGGAAGATAATCAGCATTTTCTGATTTAAAAATTTTCTTATTCTGTATTACTTACAGACTATCGTATTGTATTGTATGTAGATTGGTTAAGGTTACCGTATGTTATTTGTATTGGAATATAATCGAAATTTCTGTTTTAAAAATTTTCTTATTTTATATTACTTTCAAATGTAGATTGTTAAGGTTATGTTATTTGTGTTAGAATATAATCAACATTTTTGTTCTTATTCCATATTACTTGCAGACTGTCATATTGTATTGTATCAGGTATGAGACTGGTTAAAGTTATATTATTTGTGTTAGAATATAATCGACATTTCTGATTTAAAAAATTTCTTACTCTGTATTATTTACAGACTGTCAAATAAATTAACGAAATAATTTGTGCTACTACTAGTCTAAGCATGATGGTCGTGAAAAAACCTAAAAAAAGTTAAAATTTGGTTTTTTTATTAAAAATTATAGTAATTATTAGATTCAGGTTTGGTCAACACTCAAAATATCGAAAAAAAATTTGTAATTATGTTGTGAGTTGATTTGGAGCTTTTTGACATTCATTGTATTGCATCAGGTATGAGATTGGTTAAAGTTATATTATTTGTGTTAGAATATAATCGACATTTCTGATTTAAAAATTTTCTTA
>QKWP01000439.1:275534-310703 GCA_003550325.1 Gigaspora rosea
AATTTTTTTTTAAAATAGCCGGTGATATACAAGCTCATGATTAGATCGTTACGATCTATTTTAGATCATTTTAAGTACAGCTAAGTTTTTTTTTTAATTGATTCTTTTTTTAATATTTTTTTTTTTGTTTCTAATTATTTTTTTTTTCTTTAGAACGGTTAGAACGGATTGTAGATTACACGAATTTGTATAAGTATTAAGATAAGTATTTTGTTTATTTTTTTCTTGTTTTTTTGTTAGCTTTTAACTTTACTAATATATTTTTTGATCTTTTATAGCGTTTTTATGCTTTTTCGATTCTTGTAATTATACGGCGTTCTTGGTGATTTGGCGGCGTTTCGTGGTAATTCGACGTCGTTCCTGCGGTGAAGTGACAGCGTTTTTGCAATGAAGTAATGGCGTTCTTGCGGATTCGACGGTAATTCGACAGTGATTCGACAGTGTTCATATTTGATTTTACGGGCTTCTTGCGATGAAGTGACGGCGTAGTGATTTGACGTTGTAGGTAAGTAAAGTGACGTGGTAACTTAACAGCATTTTTGTTGTGTGCTTGTATGCATTCTTGTGGTGAATTACAGCGCTCTTGTAGTGAATTAATAGCATTATACGCATTCTTGTAGTGAAATGGCGGCGTTCTTGTGGTAATTCGACGATGTTCTTGTGGTGATTATACGGCGTTCTTGTGGTATAGTGACGATGTTCTTGTGGTAACCTTGACGGCATTTTTGTAGTGAATTGATAGTATACTTGTATTCGTTCTTGTGGTGAATTATGTTGTTTTTGTTGTAAATTGATGGTATTCTTGTACATGTTTTTGTGTTTTTTTTTCTTGTGGTGAAAATAATATAATACCTTTGAAATTAAAAAAAAGTTATATTATAAATTTATATTTAATATATTAAAATAAATATTGTAATAAAATAAAAATAATTAGAAATTTATAGTAATTTCCAATGTAGTGTAGTGGGATTAGTATTCAGTATATTACAATGTATTTTTTTTTAAAATTTGTACAGAGCTATACTAAAAAAACTTTTCCGATAATAAACTCAGATCTGAAATTGTATAATTTATAGCAACATTTGAACTTATATGATAATTTTGTATAAAGCTTTTAATAAAATTAAGTGTATAAAGTTATATTAAAAATTTTGAGTCTGGATCTGAGTTATATCAGAGTTCTTCGGGGTCCTATTTATTGTATCAAAAAAATTAATTCAAATTATTGAAATACATTATATTCAACTTTTTAAGATATAAAGAATTGATACTAATATTTTTTTTAAACTACTAGATTGTATTTTTGCAAAAAGCTATTGTTAATATTTTTCATTTTCAAAACCATTGCTAATGTCTTTTTTACCCAGAACCAATTTATTAAATTCAAGATTCAAAAGTTAATGTTCTTATAAAGAGCCATTATTATTGTTTTTTCTTTTACAGAATTAATTCAAACTTTCGTTAATAACCAAAAATTAGTTAAAAAACTATAATATTTTGTACAAAAAAGAAAAAAGCATACACCTTTTTAACGTTTTTTTCCCTTAAATCCAATAGTGTTCTCGTGAAGAATTTCAATACCAATACAGTACTTTGATTACAATTTTATCAGATTTATGGCTAATTTTATTGTCTTCAAATTATGTGATTTGGATTTATATAAGAAATGCTTATAAATTTACATGGAAAATACCAGAATATTTGGATTTATATGGGTAAATTTGGATCCAAATTTTTTGTATTTTTGTTAATATCTAAAAATAAACAAAAAATTCTGGATAATATTTAGATAACACAAACTATAATCACTATTTTCTCAACTTCAAAAGTGGGTTTTTCTAGTTTACAATTTATATAAATATTGATAAAATGATATTCTATTAGGTATATTGCTTCTTGGATTTTATATCTTCTTGTGGTTCATTTTAACTATAAAGGTATGGTTTTAGTTCATATCTTTTGTAATTTGGTTTTATCAAGATATATTTATGATTTTTTTTGTATTTTATACATTGTTGAATCTTTCTCTTTTTCAGGAGCTTTTATTTACTATTATAGAACGAGTTTTAGTATTAGTTTCTTAAATGTATTTTCTAGTATATTTTATTATATTATTTTATTATATTATTATTTTTTTTTTTTTTTTGTTAAAGTTCCCGCTTTGGGTGAGAGTTTATTTAATCAAGCCTGTGGATCAAGGGCGCCTCTTTGGGCGCACCCACAATTGAGTTACATTGAATGAGAGTACAACTAGCCACACGTACAACTTTTGGTTGTCTAATTTAAGTAGTCCGCCCGAAGGTTCTACACTAGTTGCCATACCTACAACCCAACTAGGGGATTGCCTATTTAAACCCTCTGGTCCAACGCTTCGCATGTCAATCCTACTTGTGATCACATTTTATTATATTATTATTATTTTATATTATTATATTATTTTATATCATTAACTATATATAGCTTAGTTAGAAATACAAGTAACATGGTTAACCATTTCTACCATTTTTACTATTTCTACCATTTCTACCATTTCTGCTATTCGTACCATTGTAACTAATAGCTGTAAAAAGATATATAAACTCTAGTTTTTCTATCTTTCTGCACATTAGACTCAGATTCCTCTTCTCCTCCTTCTAACGTCTAAAAATAGTTATATCTCTTAAATATTATTATCTAAATAAATAAAATATATCTTTGCTTAATAAATATACTCTTGTTATTTAATAAATATAAACTGAACCACTCTAGTGAAGTAATATTCCACTTCCACACCGCTTCATATCTTCTCTGACCCTTATAAGATCCCTGTTGCTGTGTGCTGTGTTGCAAGTGCTATATTGAAGGCTATAGTCGCTTGTAACATTTTGGTGCTTTCTGGTGGAATCATTTAAACAGCCAGAACACTAGAACCTCTTTTCCCACTTCTTTGCAAGGATATTTCTTTGGTTACCTCTCCTCTTCCTCTCCTCTCCTCTTTTCTAATTAAGTAATTGTTTTTGGTTTTCCTGTTGAATTGAAAAAAATTCGTTCAGAAAGGTATACTTGAAGCCTCTTGCATTTGTTGCACTGGTATTTTTTTGTAGAATTGAAAAAGATTCATTCAGAAGGGCATATTTGAAGCCTCTGCTTTTGTAGCACTTGTTTGTTTTGAATTAGTAATTTTAAAATCAGATTTGCATTTTATTCTCTTCTCTAACAATTTATAATAGAAACCCAAACCTGTTTAACTTAAATTTGAAACTGTAAAGTTTATTAACTAGCCTCTTAGACCTCTATATGAATTGAGCTTACTAAATCCATTTAGAACAAATTGAAGCACACAATGCTAGTCATCCTTCCACTCTTGCTATAGAAGTCCAACAAGTTCTTAATTCTGACCTCTCTTGTACTATTTGCTATCACTCTGTCCAATATTTTCAAGCTTTTCGCACTTTCTGAAATCGATACCAACTAGCATATCTTGCTACTAGCTATACTCAACAAACTATTGCTGCCTTTCATACTCTCTGAGAACATAATAATTATAACACTGCTAGAGCTACTACTAGAGATATTGTTTTTAGTTGTGATATAATAATCCCAATCTTAACCCCACTGAAGTTATTGCCACTTTTTTCAAGGATACACTCGATTCACTCTTCAACCTACTTTACTTTTTAATTTTCAAAGAAATGCTTTTGACCTATATATTGAAGGCCCTATCCTAGCCACTTCTATTCAATCCGCACGAACAACTGATACCTTTAACAACCCTTACCAGTACTACACCCTCAAGACCACAACAACGATTCACATTCAATCTTACCCCTGTATCACAATCTATATATAACCTATTACTTAAAGAATTAGACATTCTACTTTAGCCCTTTATAACAAAAATACTACCCATATTTAATTTTCTTCTCCACTTTAACTACCTACTTCTCTCATTGTTGAAATCCCTTTAAATAATCCATCTTCACACCCTAATACTCCTCCTCCAAATTGAGTTGCTCGATTTATTCAAAATATTAATCCTTATACCTATTTTCAACGCACACTTCAACCTACAACTACTTCTTACCCACCTGTAGTTACCAAATACTATTCTGAAACCGATTTATATCTAATACTACTCCTTTGCACACTCCTCCTCTTCAACGCCAATGCCAAACTCCTGCTTCTTAACTAGAGTTTATTCAACATCAACTTATTGAAGCCTACCCAGACCAAGAAATTGTTGAACAAGTACCTTACAAAGAAGAAATAAATGTAGAAAATTTAGAAAAAATAAACTTAGTTGGAATATTAGAAGAATTAAAAGACAAGAAAAATAAATTATTAAACCAAAAAAACTAAAAGAAGAAGTATATTCAGAACCTGAAAGAAATATAGCTGATGAAGCTTTAATTGCCGCTACCGAAGTGATAACTACTCTTGCCAATACCCTTGGATGAGATGGTGAAAAATCTTTAATTAAAATTGAATTCTATCAAGGTGATGGAACTCAGAACTCTGTAACATGGCTAAAAAAATTCAAAAAAGCCGCTAAGGCTAACTACTAGAGTTCTGCTCGACAATTAGAACTCGCCTGTGCTTATATAAAAGATAATGCTCAAGAATGGCTTGCAAAGTCTTGATCATGTCCCAACTCATTTTTATCATCGTCAATATGATCAAGAAGTTAATGATATACATTGTTATAGAACAGGTTTCTAAATTCCAAATGCTAGAATATTCTAAGTGTTTCTATTACTCTATTACTTTATTACTTTATTACTTTATTACTTTATTACTTTATTACTTTATTACTTTATTGGATTATTACTTTATTGTTTTATTACTTTACTTTATTGTTTTATTTGCTTTTCAAAAGATATATAAACTCTAGCTTTTATCCTTTCTTAACTTTAGGATTTGTTCCCTGCAATTCTTTAGTTATAGGAATTCTTTAGGCACAGAAACCTATAGATAGTCTTGTAGCAAAGTCTTGTAACGTACTTAAATAAATATATCTTTGCCCAACTAAATACACTCCTGTTCTTTGAGTAAAATATATCGAACTGCCACAGTGAGGAAACATTCCACTTCCACAATGCTTCATATCTTCTCTGACCCTTACAAGATCCCTGTCACCGTGTGCTATGTTGCTAATGGTATATTAAGAAGGCTATACCACTTGTAACAAGATATTTATAGTTTCACTCATCTTTTTAGAAAAAAGTTTAGTACCACTAAACGAAAAGCCACCTGGCAAAAGCAGTTATTCAAAATTAAACAAGGCACAGATATAGTTGATATCTATATTAGTCACTTTAAACGCCTCAAAGAACGAATAGATCCTACTAGTGCTTTTTCTGAAGCTGTTATAATTCAATTCTTTATTCAAGGACTATGGCATAAATGTCCAAACTGCCGAATCTGCTGAATTGGATGATGCTATTACCGAAGCAAGGAAATGGAAAACTAGTCAAATAATAACCTTCAAACATAATGCCAATGATGCCAACCAAGCCATTGAACGCCTTACTGAACAGATTGCCAAGCTTAGCATAAATCTTGCTGAAAAACAAGCTGCACCCCAATTGCTACTCCTGCCTATTATACTGACCAAAGTAAGGACCAACCCAATCTAGCACTGGAAATGCTACATGCTATTATTGTGGTCAAAAAGACATTTTATTCGAAACTGTTATGTTCGATACCAGAATAATAAAAGGGATACCAATTCCAAGACAGAAGTAGTAATTACTTCTCTAGGAATAACTGATCTTATAACCGATCCAGATCCAGAAATAGAAACCAATCCCGGGATAGAAATTATAACTGCTCTGAATATAACCAATCCAGGAGCCGAAAATAGATACAGAGATAACTAAAGCTATCACTTCTCTAACCGATCCAGGTCTCACAATCGATCATCTACTCCTTATCCTCATGATGTTTATACTCTTGACACTGCCAATGATTACACCTATGAACAATTTGAAGCCTTTTTGATTAATGACTCTATTAGAACTGCTCTCGCCAATTATTTAATTGAGGAACCCAAAACTACCCAGACCCAGACACCAGTGTTAGAAATCATATGTTCACAGTGTTCACAGTGAACATAAATTTTTTTAAAAAATCAATGTTTTTACATTTTATGTTCACATAGTATGAACATAAAAAATCAAAAATTTTATATTTTATGTTCACATAGTATGAATATAAATTTTAATTTTTATAATTTCTTATTCATAATTTATTAATATAAAGATTATTTACCATATATTTCAAAAATAAACTATATTTTTTGGACGATTTTGAATACAAAAAAATCTGTGAATAGCTTATTTTTAGATATAATCAACTTTTGGTCAATTGCAAATAGTTATTATACTATAAAGTCTAAATTCTACTATGTAAACATATTTATTTTTGATATGAACATTATAAAAAAAAATTATGTTTACAAAAATCATAAAATTTTTTTTGAATTTCCAACACTGCCAGACACCTACCTATATCACACCTGTTAAGTGTAATATTAAACTTAATGGGAAGCCCTATCATGCTATAATTGATAGTGGTGCTACCATCAGCATGATTTCTCACCAAGTTGTGAAAGAACCTGGATTAAAGATTGAAGCTCCTTTTTCTAGTCTTATTGTCTTTGCTGCTAGACCTTTTGTCTGACCTTAGACATAATCAAAAATTTACCCATTGAAATTAAAGGAACTACTATCCCCTTGGATATCAAAGTAATAAATGCTTCCTCTTACTCATTGCTTCTAGGTAATGACTAGTCACAGAAAATGGATACCAGTTATAGTTAGAAAAACAAAGCTTATACCCTCAGGTGGAATAAAAAGAAAATCCATGTACCTACCACCTATGAAAATAATCAACCTCTTCCTGCCCAACCTACAGTTATGGATGAAAAGGGGTTAGAAAAATTTGAACAGGAATATTTCAGTTCAAAAGAAGCCTATGTGGTAAGTACGGAACCTGATAATTGGACAACTGTCACTCATAAATCCAGACCTAGTGCCTCTTTTGCTAAACAAAAATGTGGATACTGCTACTTCTACAATTACTTTTATGCTGATTATTCTATTAATAAATGTTATCATTGTCATCATTATGGACACCTTGCTGCATACTGTCCTAAACAAGCCCCTAAATGGAATATTTGCAAAACCTGCTTTCAACCTGGTCACCTGTATAAGGACTGCCCTAATAATATATGGTATCAATATAAACAGTATGAACACATTGATGCCAACTGCCCTCAAATGACCCAGATCCTAGAGAACCAAAGATATTAATGCAGTGTTGTTATTGGACATGTCCAATTGGACACGTCCAATTGGACAGAGCTAATTGAACTTAAGGCTAAAAGGGCTAATAAATTTGGATTGGACTTTATAAGTCCAATTGGCCTTAGGTAAAAAATGCTAACTCTAATAATATAATACTAAAAAGGATATTAAAAATATATAAATACTATAACTAATTAAAGCAATTCTTGCTAATAATTTATTATATAAATTCTGATATGATAATAAAATTTGAATCAAGCAGACAAGTCTATAACAAAAAAAAAGAGTTCAACCTTTTTTTTATCACAATAAAAACCTATTAAAACTTTTTTTTATCAATTAAAAATTGAGCTTTAACCTATTAATTTATGTACTTTTAAATTAATATAATAAAAGTATATTATTTGATAACATTTAGTTAATTAAATAAAAAAGCTTCTGAAGATACTTAATTGAAGAGTTTTTAAAACTATTAATATATATTAGATATAGCTTATTTAAATACAACATTGCTTTAAAATTTTATTATTATTGTAGCTATATAATATAAAGTTTAAATGCAGAATTTCAAGTTTCATTATATTTAATGCATTGTATACCTTGAAATATTCTATGTCACAGATCATAATTTAAAATAAAATCTATATTTTCTACTTAAATTGCTGATCTTCTAAAACTCACAAATACTTGTTTAATATAACTTTACTTTAAATAAACTCTAACCCTAAAAAATGCACCCCAAAAAAGTTTAATTTTTGAGATTTTATATTATAATTTCTTTTTAATTTTAATCTGCTACATTATATATTATTTTGTTTCTAGTATATACTTTATAATATTACATATTACTTTGTTTCTGGTATATGTGCTATAAGCCAAAGACAAATACTTATTACTTTTAACTTCTACTAATATGTATATTTGAGTAAAAAAAGAATAATTAACTTTTATTTTCTATTTTTATATATACAAAATTGACTACAAATTAATTATTTTATAATTATCAAGTTATATAATATAAACTTCTTTTAATTTATCAAAATTATTTATTTTTTATGTATAATAACTAATATTATCTACATATTATTAATTAAATTAATTATTTTCTATTCTATTTCTATGTTCTATCTAATTAATTCTACAGAGGTATACAACTAAACTATATAACTACAAGAAACAAGGATTGCTCTATAAATAACATTAAACAATTTTACTATATTATTATTTATATATTTTGTTAATAGGATATATACAGTATACAGTCAACTTTCTCTATTCTATCAAAAATGTTCTTTAAGGATTTTTATATGTAAAAAATTTTTTAGATTTGGTTCTCAAAGAGTTATTATTAGCTAATCTGAACTCTATAATAAATTTACAAATGTTTTAGAAGATTTTGTTTGGTTTAGAAAGAATTTAATAGTGTTTGGATTAGAAAGAGTTGACTATATATATAATAACAATTTGATATTAATATTTCTTTTTTAGAAGCCAAATGTTCTTGATTTAAGACTTTTAGCAGTTCTAATAGTTGATTTTATAATCTTAAAAATAGTTGGTTTTTTTTTAAAAACTTATTTTCACAAGTTTATATAAAAATTATATATTTTAAATAGTCTGTGCAAATTATTTTTATTGCAAATATATATATAGTATTATTAATTATAAAGATATTTATATATATGTCCAATTAGCCCTAGCCTTTATGTCCAATTGGACATATGGTTAATTGGTCAATTGGGCATGTGGACAACAACTAAGGTTAATTAGCTACTTGTCAATTAGCCATAATAGTGAACCAAGTCGACCTTAAAAAATCGACTTGACTAAGTCAACTTAAGTCGATTATAAAACTCGGCTATTAACCGAAAGTCAATTTCTTTATTTGCTCATATCACGTGACATGCAACGACCAATCACAGTCTGAGTTACACTTAGATTAACAAGTTACACTTAGATTAACAAGTTACACTTAGATTAACAGTTAACACTTGATTTTTGAGTTAACAAGTTACACTTAGATTAATACTTGTTTTTTGAGTTAATATAGTTAATATCGATATGTATAATTAAACAATTTAATTTTATTCTACAACGAGTTATGATTATGATTTTTAAAATAATACAATTTGCACAATGTTAATTTTTTTTTCCATTTACACGATATTAGATTGTTTTATTTAAAATATTTCTAGAGCATTGTATTAGTTTACTCAATTGCATATATGTAAATTAATATTGATTGAATTTTTTTTGGGTAATGATTTTACCCAATCGACTAAATCAGCTTTGCAAAAATCAGTTTGGTTAAGCCGACTAGTCGACTTAAATCGATTTTATATATAATGACTTGTATCACTAAGCCATATGTCCAATTGGACATGAGGGCTAGGGCTAATAATTTTTTATTGGACTTAAGGCTAGTGAAAGTAAATGCCAAGCACTTATCTAACTATTCACCCCTAAGAATTAACCATTGCTGTAAATGCAACGTACCCCAAAGACCAGAAAACATCAGACCCTTAGAGCAAACCTTAGTTTGCAAAGGACATTGGATTAACTTCTGCCAAGTCTTGGACCAAGATGACCTTCGAAGTATTGAATTCTTCACTAATAGTAAAGGCCAAGGAATGTTAACAGAATGTAAGCTATATAAAGAACAAGGCATTAGATTCAAGATGATTAAGCTTAATTCTATTCGAGAGGATACTCGGTTCTGCAACCTTGAATTTTGTATGCTTATAAAGCTGCCAAAGATATAAAATGAAATTCTAACTACAACTTATGGACTCGAGTACGCCATTACACTGAAACCACCAGAAATGCTGGACATGCATATGATGTCAAATTTATCGACTTGCCCAAATACAGATTGAAGAGAGTAATGAAGATCTCACTCATGTCCTTGAACCCCAAATAGCCAATTGATCCAACCAGGACTATACACATTATGAAGTTAATACCATCATGAGAGCCTACTAAGTCCAATTAAATGAAGCTAATACAAAGAATTTGGCTAAATCTTTTGATACAAGCTACCCAGACTTTGATCAAAGGAAAGCTATGGAAAACTTACAAAAAAATTTTCAAGGAATGGACTTTGTAAAGAATGTATTATGGTCAAAAAGAACACTGAGTTAAAACAATTTAACTCCTATTGTGAGGAATGTTATAAAGCACTTCACTATCAACCAGATTTAAAGATTCTGTCTTCTTCAACCTCTCCAACACCAGAATCACCTGTTGTTGTACCCATCAAAACTGCATTGACAATTTTCGAACCTACAAATCTGATTTCTTTTTTTTAGAAACAAATAAAACAACAGGCCCAAATTATTGCTCCGTTACAGGAATGAGCTAAAACTTTTGAACACTAGGACCAGACCATAAGGAAACTACAAGCTCAAATTAATAAATTGAAACCTTCCATCATTGACTAAGGGATTTGTATAATGAATCCTCTTCCTCTGCCGCTCGTGTATCCAATCTTAATAATAGCGATGCTCAAAATTTTTGAGTTATTCTGAGCAAGATCAAAAACTACTCGAAGATACAGACAATTCTAGACCCAGAATTATTCAAGAAATTTATACTGTAACTTAGGAAATAAAACCAAAAGTAGGACCCTTAACGAGCCCAATTTCGACAACTGCTTCTTGAATTTGCTAATCTCTTTGCAAAAGATATGACCCAACTAAATAGAACTGATTTAGTAACCCATAGAATCTTTACAGACAATGTACCTCTTGTTAACTCTCGCCCTTATATGGTACCTCCTACCGAGCAAACTTTCATTAATAAAGAAGCACAACAAATATTGGATGATAAGTTAATAAAAGAGTTCTCTAGCCCTTGGGCCTCTCCTGTTGTATTGGTAACAAAGAAAAAAGGAAAAAAAGATTTTGTGTAGAGTACCAAAAACTCAATGCCATTACCAAAAAAGACCAATACTCCCTACTTGGATAGATGAAATGCTTAACTCACTTGCTGAAGCTACTTATTTTTCCATACTCGATCTTATTAGTAGATACTGGCAAGTAAAAGTACACATAGAAAATAGAGAGAAAACTGCTTTTATTACCAGATACGGAATCTATGAGTTCAATATCATGCCCTTTGGATTATATAATGCACCTGCTACCTTTCAATGCTTCATGAATAAAGCTTACAAAGGCATAGCTTATAAATATATAGGGTGCAGAGTGGGCCGGGCTAAACCCGGAAATTAGCGGGCCGGGCAGGGCTCGGGCCTAGTTTCGGGCTCACATTTTTATAAAGCAGGCCGGGCTCGGGTCGGGCCTAAAAAATATCGGGCTGGTCCCGGGCCTCTGTAATATACCTGATTAGGCCCGGTAAACCCTAGAGGTAGATTACGTATATACGCATATATATACTATAGGTATTTTCAAATATGCTTTTGCTTTTTGCTTTTTTTTTTTAAACAAAACCAAATCGGGTTTTTTGAAAAAAAAAGCAAAAAGCAAAAGTATATTTGAAAATACCTTATATTGTAGTTATAATATAGGGGTAAGAAATTTAATTCTTGTGCACTAACCGATATGGTGCAAGAATAAAAGCCTCAATTTTACCTTATTCGTTACAGAAGTAGATATTGATTTAAATTGTGTTACTTGATTATCTTTTTTTTAAGGAATAAGATTTTAATTTTTGTCCTGAAATAATTGTGATTTTTAGACTTGCACTATACGTACGTATGTACGTAAACTTCACTAGATAGGAAAATATCCCTTAGTAAGAAATCAAAAAGCCAGACAAGTAAGTCTGGTGAACGAATATAGATTAGAAGAACATTTCGAATATATTATTATCCATGCTATCGGTTTCAACACTATACTATCAGCTCTTAAAAAAAGGTTTTAATACGATTTCCAATGGCATCTTCTGCCATCAGAGTCAAAAATCTATATGAAATACAGGCCGGACCGGGCTTGGGCCGAATTTAAAATAAAGTCCGGCCCGGTTTGCTTAGCAGGCTTTTTTGTCGGACTTGAGCCCGATTTATAACAAGGCCCGGCCCGGTTTGTTTAACGGGCTTTTTGTCGGGCTTGGGCTTGAAATCGGGCCTAAAAAAATTTTTCAGGCTCTGTTTCGGGTCTTAGAAAGCCTGACCCGACCCGGCCCGTTTCGCACCCTATAAATATGTAGTAGTATACCTGGATGATACTAATGTCTTCTTGCAAACATTTAATAACCATATTAAGCATCTAAGAGAAGTATTCATCAGAATATATGAAGCAGGATTGAAGTAAAACATAGAAAAATGTAATTTTTGAATAAAACACCTACCTACCTTTACTAGGACATATAATAGAAGAAAAAGGAATCTTACCAGACCCAGACAAAATAATTGCTGTCCAACAAATCCAACCTCCAAAAAGTGTTACCTAGCTACGCTCATTTTTAGGCCTTGCTAGATACTACCAGTGGTTTATAAAACACTTCTCCTCTATTGCTTATTCCCTCAACCAACTGCTACATAAGAACAATATGTATGAGTGGAATGACCAATGTCAAAAAGCCTTTGATGAACTTAATACTACTGCCCTTATTCTAATATACCCTGACTACAGAAGAGAATTTGGGTGATCAAAAGTAGAAACCAAGAAAATTGTTTTTAATAAGTTTTTTTAAAACTTTAAATTAAAATATCTTGACAACTATTAAACCAAATCTAATAAATTTTTTTTTATTTTAATTCTATAACTATATAAAATTAAAATAAAAAAATTTTTATCAAGTTTGGTTCAATAGTTGTTAAAATATTTTAATTTAAAGTCTAGAAAAAATTTACTTAATAACAATTTCCTTGGTTTTTATTTTTGACTGCCCATTTATTTTAGCCACCAATGCTTCCTATACTGGATTCGAAGCTACTCTAAGTCAAATATCGGATGATAAAAAGGAATATCCTATTGCTTATGTTAGTAAAAGTTTAAAAAGAGAAGAAATGAACTATGGAGCAACTAAATTAGAATGTGCTGCCATAGTATGGGTAGGACCCTGAACATCTAGTATAGAGATCATACTTTTTTTTTTTTAGCAAAAACCTCTAAAATTTAAGAAGCAAAAAACAGTTTTTGCCAATTATTTTGGCTTCCAGTAGACCAATTTGAACAAACTTTTTTTTAAAATGAAGCTCTTAGTTAGGCGTATTTAACAAAAAAAAAGTTCATTCAATTCTGATCACTAGATCAAAAGTTATTTAAACAAATATATTTTGTCATTTTCAGCAAATTGGGCCAAAATTGGCCAAAATTCAGTTATGACCTATATAAGAGATGTCCGGGGTCCTGTATGGGTCATTGAACAGTTTTACAAATATTTTGGTACAAGCCATTTTACACTAGTTACAACCCACCCCGCTCTCAAATGGTTTAAGTCTTCTCAACCAAAAGAAGGTTTAGGCTACTAGATAATGAAACTTCAACTTTATCACTTTACTATCATATATAAGCCTGGAAGAATTCATTCAAATGTTGATGCCCTCTTTCAATTACCAACCCAGACACACTCCAATACTATTGCCCCTACATAAATTTGGATTAATACCAAAATTTAATAGAGTACTTGAAAACAGACTCACTTCCCTTTAATTTAACAGACAAGACAATTATAATCAATCCAGACATTATAAAAGAGAACAAATTATTATATAAAACAAACCTATCAGAGTAATTAAATAAACTGAAGTTGAACCAATTTTATATATGATGCATAGTCATCCTACTGCCGGACATTTAGAAACAGATGCTATGTATTATAAAATATCTGAATGATACTATTGGGACCAGATGTACAAAGATGTTAAAATTATGTTCGCTCTTATGAAGTCTGCCAAAAACGAGGCAAAAACAAAAAAAAAAGAACTTCTCCCCCTATTCAAGTTGAAAAAGCCTTTGAACGAATAGGCATAAATTTAGTAGGACCTCTACCAATAACTGCTTGCAATAATTGCTACATTATTATTGCAACTAATTACCTTACTCGCTGGCCTAAAGCTAATGTCGTACCAGATGCAGGTGCAGAAACTCTTGCAAAGTTCATCTTTGAAGAAATTGTTTGTAGACATAGAGTTCCCAAGATTATTCTTTCTGATAATAGAAAGAATTTCACTAGTGAAGTTGTCAAAATATTGTGTAAAAAGTTCTTAATAAAACACATATTTTCTTTACCTTACTATTCACAGACCAATAGAATAGTTGAAAGATTAAATAGAACACTCTGCAATTCTCTTGCAAAAGTAACAGAAAATATTGAAGATTGGGATCTGAATATATCTGCTGTACTGTTTGCATATAGGACAAAGAAACATGCAACTACTAGATATACCCCTTTCTACTTGGTATATAGTAGACAAGCTATCTTATCTATTGAAACTGTTATTTCTATAGACCCAGTTGACTCAGATGAAGAAATATTATTAGAAAACAGTATATTACAAAAAACCTTTGAATTAATAAAAGAATTACCATACCAACATAATGCTGCCAAAGAGAATACCAAAAGAAACAGAAAGTTAGATTTGACTCCAGAATACAAAAAGAAGAATTTGAAATTGGTAACAAAGTTTGGGTACAAAGAAAAGACATTGAAGCCTCTTGCTCTGCAAAATTTAAAAAGGAAAGAATAGGTCCATTTATTATTAAGGAAAAATTAAATAATAGCACCTATAAACTGTATACAATGGATGGAAAAACATTAAAGCAGTACTACAATAGTGATCGTCTTGTTAAGTATTACGAAAAACAAGATTGGCAACCTATGATTGTCATTTAGAATCTCCGAAGAGAAATTACCAAAACCGATGGAAACACAGCCTTAACCCCTTAATTTATGGTATACAACAAACAATTTTTTTTAGAATCTAAGTTACCATCATTGTATTTGAAAATTAGGGGCATCCATAAATAACGTTATGTACCCCCTCATAGTAGTGCTGGACCCCCCCTCTACTATATAAAAAAAATTTTCAAAATCCGTATGTTTATATATAAAATTTTACAAAAACTTGAATATATTATGATTCAGTGGTCCAATCTGGATGATTTTGGTACCATTCGATTCGTCTCTATGAGACGAATCCAATGGTACCAAAATCATTTCATTTGGATTACTGGATCACGTTTTATTAACGAAATACTATTGATTTTATAGTAATTTTATAAGAAAACATAATAACCAATAGTATTTCGTTAATAAAACGTGACCCAGTGCTCCAAATCAAATGAAATTGGTACCATTTGAATCCTCTCCTCGAGACGATTCGAATGGTACCAAAATTATCCAATTTGGACTACTGGATCAAGTTTTAGACAAATTTTAATAAAAAATTGCATTATATTGGAAGGGACCCTCCCTCTACATAGTGAAAAATCGTTATATTTTGGGGGACCCCCCCAAATATAACGTTATTTATGGATGCCCCCTTAGAAGTAGTAATAATATATAGAAATCAGATGTTTAACTTTGTAAAACGTTTACCACTAAGTAGAGTTGATCAATATTGCTTCGTTTGAGCTGAAATTTTGACTATATACCCATCAAACGAATCCGCATCTTTTCTACTAAGCTTATCTTAGTATGAAAACGTCACCAGAACGCGCAAATCGACTTGACGGCATTTTTGATCTACAAGAAGATTTTTGGTTATGTGATCGACATTACGAATTTTTGATCACATGATAAATATTGCGAAACAATCACATAGCCTTATTCTTTAATTCACTCTTGATTTAATATATACAACAATTTCTTTATTAGATTGCCTACTTTAGTTCTAAAAATAACATTTCTAAAATATTTTCTCTTTTCCTTTTCCCTTTTAAAACAAAACTTTAATTTTTTTTTATAGAAACTCTAACACTCCAACCCCAAACTTTATTTACCCTTGCTGAATTTATTAAGCATTGGAATTTAGACACCTTATCCCAAAATAATAGTTTGGTGATTACTACAGAAAATATTATTATGACTAATGAAACAGAAATTTTGCTCTCTCTACAATTCCCTACAGAAAATAAACCCTAGTCCCAGAATAATCGAATTAATAATTCTTTGATTGAACCAAATCTTAAGGACTATATCAAGAAGATTTGGAATTAGAACCAGAAAATAATACAAATAACCTCCAATCAGAGTTATTTGAAGAAGATACAGCTATTTCTCTTAACAAAAAAACTAGTAACCAAAAAGAACCAAAAAGAACTATACTAGATAAATTAATTGATGATTTAACAAAAACAAGAGATAGGACTTGTATTCGAAAAAATCCACCAACTGGGACCACTGACTCAGAAAAATTCCAAAAAATACTTAACCAACTTAGAATAGAGAGCCGTAGAAAACAAAGAGAACCCCAAATTAGAGTCCTTGAAGTCTGTTATTATCTAGAACAATTAAGAATAAATAATAACACTAAGAAAGAGACCCAAAGGTTATGGACTACTCTAAAAGAAAGCTTAGAACCTCAACGAGTTTCACGAGTATGGAAATGTACCAACTGAATTTCCCAACTACTCCTAATTTGTGGACTGTCTATTCTCTACTCCACTACAACTATAAATTATACTGACTTGGAAAAGTTAAGTAAAGAAGATTTCTCTACACTCTTGGATGAAGTTAGAATTCGCAGTGTTTATTCTTAAAGGGGACAGAAATGTTATAGAACGAGTTTTAGTATTAGTTTCTTAAATGTATTTTCTAGTATATTTTATTATATTATTTTATTATATTATTATTTTTTTTTCAACTTTGTAACTAGTCTGGCCTTTATTAGGAATTATATAGAGACTATATAATATATACCCTAATTGTAATAACTGACGTACCCGAATTGGTGCCCAAGTTTGGCTACTGCACTAAAATGGTTGCTCATACTCAAGCGACGGTCTTCCCTATCAGCAAGAAGTATAGCACTGCCTGGTTTCAGAAACCAACCCCAAAATCTATTTTATTTAAAAACTTCTTCTCTGAGCTTCTCATAAAGAAGGATTAAAAAGAGGAAAAGATTAAAAGGGTGACAATACCTAAATGACTAACCAAATAATCAACCAAAAATACAACCAAAAGAAAGAAATAATAAAAGAAAAACCAAAGAAAAAGCAGAGAAAGAATAAAAACTGTAGATGCTAACATGTCTAGCATTTACAATAAAAATCATATAATACCACAAGACTAATATCTACCGGTATATTATATGTACAAATATATAAAAAGAAAAAACAAAACTAAAAAAAAGATAAGAAATTTTTTAGTGCCCTCCAGATCTAACCATGTCATTCATTGTTTATTTGTATGTAGCGACTAGTGATGCCACCAAAATTGATTTTTGAAAAAGGCCTATTTCGTCTTTATTAAAGAAAATTAAAATTTTTTATAAGGAAGAGCAAATAAAATTTATATAGATGTGTTCTTTATAATTTCGTCTATTCAAAAAAAGTATCAAATAATTTCGTCTTTCAATAAAATAGGTCAAAAACAATTTCGTCTTCAAATTTTAATTTCGGGTTTTAGAACCCGAAATAATTTCGTCCTCATGTATAGTAGCGACCAAATTCACTTGTAATAGCACCAGTCCCGATTCAGATCATCCCAATTCAGAAAGAGTAAACACTGCTGATCTTTTGGAAAGGGTAAGCTGGGATTCCTACTTTTTGGCAAAAATTTTGAAAAAATTCAAAGAGAAATAAGACGATACTCGAAAGAAATTTAAAAGAGAGGGTGTAGTTGGAAAAACTCAATTTTTTGTTGTTCCCCATTGTTTTTCTACAGAAAACTTTGTTAACGAAAGAAAACTGAAATTTCTTATACAAGAGCTCTACCTTCTGCTAGTTATCTTGTAAAAGTATGCTTTTGGCTTGTATGTCGAATATAAAAAGGAGTCTTTGGGAAGGCAGTTGACCTTTATAAAACCCGTTTTCCTGTGTTATCCTAATATACATTAAGTATAGGCAACTCTTTAACAAAAAACTTCTTGTTTTTTCTCTGTTGGTAAATTGGTTCAAGTAATCGTCAGAAAGAGTCGTGTTATTATATTATTATTATTAGTCCGAAGTGTAGTGAGGACTTTCTATGTAGATGTAAATGTCATAGATTCCGTTCACGTGATGCACTTGTTAGCCAATCAGCTATAGAGATTGACATGGATCAGCCCGATGTTTATTCTTGGCTTTGGACACAAACGGTATCCATTTTTCTAGTTTTATATTATTATTATTTTATATTATTAACTATATATAGCTTAGTTAGAAGTATGAATAACATGATTGACCATTGCTACCATTTCTACTTTTTTACTATTTCTACTATTTCTACCATTTCTATTATTTCTACTATTTTTACTATTTCTGCCATTCGTACTATTGTAACTAATAGCTATAAAAAGATATATAAACCCTAGTTTTTCTACCTTCCTGCACATTAGACTCAGATTCCTCTTCTCCTCCTTCTAACACCTAAAAATAGTTATATCTCTTGAATATTATTATCTAAATAAATAAAATATATCTTTGCTTAATAAATATACTCTTGTTATTTAATAAATATAAACTGAACCATTCTAGTGAAGTAATATTCCACTTCTACACCACTTCATATCTTCTCTGACTCTTATAAGATCCCTGTCACTATGTACTGTATTGCAAGTACTATATTAAAGGCTTGTAACATTACAATGTATGCTTCTACTTTTCTTCTAGTTCTTTATATTATTTTGTAGTAAGGTTTCTGAAAATATATTTTTTGTAATAACATTACTTTAGGACCCCGGACATCTCTCATATAGGTCATAACTGGATTTTGGCAAATTTTGGTACAATTTGCTGAAAATGACAAACTATATTTGTTTAAATATCTTTTGATCTAGTAAACAAAATTGAATGATCTTTTTTTGTTAGATGCGCCTCACTGAGAGCTTCATTTTAAAAAAAGTTTGTTCAAATTGGTCCACTAAATGCCAAGATAATTGGTAGGGTTCGGAATGGGCCGGGTCGGGCCGAGTATCTCTAAATTTAAGCCCGAACCCATAAAAATTTTATAAGCCCAAGCCCAAGCCCGGCCCAATAAAAATTACAGGTTTGGCCCGGGCCAGATTACCGTAAACTGCCGTATAAACAGCCCCCCACATATCAGACCCCCCTCTCATTTTTACTAATAATTTTCTTTTTTTTACTAATTAATTTTTTTGGTAGAATGTACCAGACCCGGGCTGTTTATACGGCAGTTTACGGTACTTCAAATTATGGTCCAGTCTTAGTCTAACCCGCCTGGCCCGGCAGTTTATAGCTGCTTTTATAGCAATAAATTCCGGAAAAGCTAAAAAATTTTTAACCAGTTATTAACAATTTTCAATCGATTTTACCTAACAGGTTTTTGCTTTTTTTATCTATTTATTTACATCATATATGCATGTTGTGAATAAAAACGTACGCATGTATGTGCGTATGTTAAATGTTTTTTGTAGAAAAAAAAAGTTCACACATATGACAATTGCACAAAGTACTGTACATAGGTATAGTCGCAAGTGCAATAGCAAGCGATAATAAAAACATGAATTAGCCTATAAGTAACAGAGTGTATTTTAATTTGTCATATATATATATACATTTAACGCAATGAAACATGAAATCGTTCAGCTTATAATTTCCGCAAGTAACTTTAAATAACTTTTGCGGTTCTAATCCCACACTATCTTTTATTTTGATTTTAACTTGCTTTTTTATTTCGCTGGGTTTGTTGTCTGATTTAACTATTTCTTTAATTTCGTCAATGACCTTTTTTTTATTTTGCACTTAAACATTACAATTTGCATCTCATAGTACTATATTTATCTATTGTATGAGAATTGTTTAACCAAGCATCATCGCTTTAGCAGGTTTCTCTCGATTAAAATGCAATGACTTTTTATTATTTTCTTTCAGAATTGCACTAACTAAATATGTAACGATCTTTTTTTTTATTAATAGATTCAAAATATGCAAGCAGATTTACTACCGGTTTTACCCTAAATGCGTTGATCTAGTAATTATCGAAATTACAATATAATTTTCAGCCATAATATCATTTTGGTATAATCTTATACTAGTTGAGGGAAAACTACATTTTTATTTTTATTTTTTATTTTTTTGTGTTAAAGTTCCCGCTTTGGGTGAAAGTTTATTTAATCAAGCCTGTGGATCAAGGGCGCCTCTTTGGGCGCACCCACAATTGAGTTACATTGAATGAGAGTACAACTAGCCACACGTACAACTTTTGGTTGTCTAATTTAAGTAGTCCGCCCGAAGGTTCTACNCAAGATTCTTGCATGTTTGACCAAACTTTGAATAAACTAAATTAGATATGTCAAGCCATGCCATACGCATAAGTTGGAGAATTAAATCGATTCGCCATGGCCGCGGTTTCTTACCAAGATTTTTCTTTTTTCCAAACATGCCCTTGTAAATTTCGTTAAATAGAGGTGAATTTTTCTTATAAACGAGTTCCTGACTATTCAAAGACACATGAAGGGGTCCATAATAGGCAAGAACGACGTAACAAACGAAGGAATGATTTCATTGTTGAGGAGAAGCTGGTGCGCAATAGCCTTGCGAATAAAAAACTGACCAGGCCAATCTGCAACGATAGGGATTACGTGGTTGGAAAGATATTCTTGCATCGATTCTTGATTATATACAATTTGAAGAGCTTTTGTATAATCTTCCACCCCCTTCAAATTGCCTCCAACGAAATCAAAAAGAATGGAGTTTTGTATATGTCGGTCGCTCTTTTTTCCACTAACCTGTCATTGTAACTATGCAAAGTTAGTTTTCAATGAGCTCATCGTCGGAACACTCACCTCTATAATTTTGACAACGTTCATGATAAGGAATACCAAGGCTTATAATAAACCATTCGTCAAGATGTTTTATTATCAGATCGCCATCAAGAAATTTTGGATTGAGTACCCCGTTACTTGGTATCGTTGCCATGGAACATGAATTTGCCACAATTGTTGCCATGTGTGTTGGGCGGGATGTACTAGTAGAATCAGACTGCCGTGGAACATGAATATTGTGATAGTCATCGATATTCAGCACGAAAGCTCTATCCAAATATTTTGAAAGACCATTTTCTACATATTTCTTATGAGCGTCTGAAATTTTCTTTTTCTTTCGGTCTACCGCCCTTAATGTTGCAGCCACGTCAAGATTTGTCATCATATCCAAACCTTCATTACTCGTACCTACAGAATCCAAATAATACGCTAAATCAAACTTAAAGGCATTAATTTTTGTATTATTTAATGATGCAAGAAGATAACATATATGTACAATTAATTTTTTCATACGATCCATAGTTTGATTGGTGCATTCAAATGGCCTAGCCGCCAAATAAAGTTGGTCAAGAAAATTTTTTAAGCCCTTATTGGTTTGAAATTCTTCTTGCAATTCATCATACGAATATATAGGACTTTTATTCGTTACATGTTCCCTATCATAGAAGAATCTTGCCATTGTCTTGATAGCCCCAACTAGGTCAACCATACCTATCTCTTCGTTTACAGCTTCTACATCTTCGTTAACTGGGATCTGTGTTTCTTCCCTAATAGATTCTATCTCTTGAACTGAAATTTTCATTCGTTTAGTAGTTCTTTTTAATGGATTTTTAACATAATTCATATAACATTTATTACACAAGATAATACCCTCTTCCCACTTATCTTTTATTAAGCCTCTACGTTCAGCCTCTCTCCATTTTTCTTCTTTCAGTGAACGAAATTTCTTTGAATCAGTGTTAAGGCAGTTATCGCATTTCTTAATTTCAGACATGACTTTAGCAAATAAAAAAATATGAAGTTGGTGGGATTCAGAAGGATTCAACGAATATGTTGTAGGGCAGAGCGAAAGCTTCAAGTTCACTTAGTGCACTTTGTCTGTTTCACAGAAGAGATAATCTACCCGAGCTTCCGAAAAAAGTATTGTAAAACGTATAAAAAAAATTTTTTTATCAATTGGGATCGCTTGTGTAACATGGACGGTCCTACCTCGAACCAATAGCACTCTAACCAAGCGTCTAACCCAAACCCGATTTATTACTTTAATTCTTTCGCTTTATTCGATTGTTTTGATTGTTTTGATTTTCACGTTACATCTGATCTCAAATTTTGATTGGTTTGTGCCACAAAAAAGTCACATGACCAGAAAATTTTTGTGGGTGAGCTACTATCGTCGTTAAAATCGCGAGGATCACCCCTTGTGGCTTGTATGAGTAAGATTTATATGGAAAACAATGGACATGCATACGATTGTATGCATCATAGATTTGCATATGAGATTCAGAATTTTATATGATTAAGGTCATAGACATGCAGGTGAGTAAGACTATAAGAGGATACATGTGGGCGTAGTTACTTCGCTTGTCTTGTCTACTTGATCTTCACTGCCCGATTTCGATCTGGCTTCTTCGTAACTGGCCTGCCACCTCTTCCTCCCTTTTCCCGAAAAGAAGTTGCATCTTGCCAGTTGTCCTGCATGTGAAAAAATTGAGTATACCACGCGGGAAAAAAAAAAGTATATATAATGAATATATATAAAGGAAAAGAAGTGAGAAAGAAAAAGTGAAAGTAAAAGTTAAAGTATAATGCGCCACACCATAGCGTGGGTCCGTAATTCTGATCCTTATTTGTACTTCGCCACGTGCACACAGTGACAAGCTTATGAATAGTATGTAAAGTATAGAAAATTAACAAAGCACAAGTATGTAAAATAGAAGAAAAGTAGTAAAGGTGGAGCACTACTCCCATATGTATCTTCGTAACATCATGTTTAATAAAGTATCCGAGCGAAAATAATGTATTACCGTAAACTGCCGTATAAACAGCCCCCCACATATCAGACCCCCCTCTCATTTTTACTAATAATTTTCTTTTTTTTACTAATTAATTTTTTTGGTAGAATGTACCAGACCCGGGCTGTTTATACGGCAGTTTACGGTACTTCAAATTATGGTCCAGTCTTAGTCTAACCCGCCTGGCCCGGCAGTTTATAGCTGCTTTTATAGCAATAAATTCCGGAAAAGCTAAAAAATTTTTAACCAGTTATTAACAATTTTCAATCGATTTTACCTAACAGGTTTTTGCTTTTTTTATCTATTTATTTACATCATATATGCATGTTGTGAATAAAAACGTACGCATGTATGTGCGTATGTTAAATGTTTTTTGTAGAAAAAAAAAGTTCACACATATGACAATTGCACAAAGTACTGTACATAGGTATAGTCGCAAGTGCAATAGCAAGCGATAATAAAAACATGAATTAGCCTATAAGTAACAGAGTGTATTTTAATTTGTCATATATATATATACATTTAACGCAATGAAACATGAAATCGTTCAGCTTATAATTTCCGCAAGTAACTTTAAATAACTTTTGCGGTTCTAATCCCACACTATCTTTTATTTTGATTTTAACTTGCTTTTTTATTTCGCTGGGTTTGTTGTCTGATTTAACTATTTCTTTAATTTCGTCAATGACCTTTTTTTTATTTTGCACTTAAACATTACAATTTGCATCTCATAGTACTATATTTATCTATTGTATGAGAATTGTTTAACCAAGCATCATCGCTTTAGCAGGTTTCTCTCGATTAAAATGCAATGACTTTTTATTATTTTCTTTCAGAATTGCACTAACTAAATATGTAACGATCTTTTTTTTTATTAATAGATTCAAAATATGCAAGCAGATTTACTACCGGTTTTACCCTAAATGCGTTGATCTAGTAATTATCGAAATTACAATATAATTTTCAGCCATAATATCATTTTGGTATAATCTTATACTAGTTGAGGGAAAACTACATTTTTATTTTTATTTTTTATTTTTTTGTGTTAAAGTTCCCGCTTTGGGTGAAAGTTTATTTAATCAAGCCTGTGGATCAAGGGCGCCTCTTTGGGCGCACCCACAATTGAGTTACATTGAATGAGAGTACAACTAGCCACACGTACAACTTTTGGTTGTCTAATTTAAGTAGTCCGCCCGAAGGTTCTACTAGTGTTCTGATCCTATTCTTTAAGGGCCATCCGGATTAAATTCGGATCCTACTTTGTGTATCCGGATGATAATCCGAATCTGGATAAATCCGAATTCAATTATTGAATCCGGATAAGGGGTTCACGGGTCCAACCTCTACATTCACAATTTACTGTAAAATTTTTTTACAAAACTTACCGTGATTTACTGTAAAAAAATTTTTGTACGGACGACTAGAGCTTCAGATTTATATTCGTTATTCGAATAATATTCGTATTCGGCAAATATTCGAATAAAGTTTTCTAAATAATTATTCGATGAATAATTCGAATATTCGAATAATTCATTATATTCGAATAATTCGAATAATTTATTGTATTCGAATAATTTATTATATTCGAATTATTCGAATAATTCATCATATTCGAATAATTCATTATATTCGAATAATCATATTATTCATATAAATTATTATAGAATATAACCGGTGGTGATAGTCACCAGTTACACAAAATCAGTATAAAAAATTTTTTCTTTATTCCGTTTTATACTTTCATACCAGATAACTTTTTAATTTATTATTTTTTAATTAATTAATTTATTTATTTCATTTTTTTTAATTTAATTAACAATACGCAATTTTAAGTTAATTGCATAATGAACATTTTTAAATGTTATCGTCAACAAACATTTCAAAATGTTTCTACCACTAATTTAACTATAATCTCTACCCATCACTAACCTTATCACTAGATCGATCCTAACAACAAAAACCCTATCGCTAATCCTACCCTAACCCTAACCCTAACCTTATCGCTAATTTTTTCCTACTCTAACCCAACCTTAAAGAAAATCCACTACTACTATTTCACACCACTATTTGCATTCCCAGCAATCTCAAGCTTAGCACCAGTACGACGATAATAAATGGCATCACGAAGAATACAACAAAGCTCAAATGCAACACCAACACCGAAAGTAAAAGCGAGGGAAACCACAAACAGCAACATCGATATATGACGTGACGACACCGAAAAAGAAATCCTACAAATATTAGAACGCGAAAACAGAAGCATAAAACTCCAAAATACAAACGCCAAAAGAAAAGAGAATGAACCACAAACGGCAACACCGATGAATAACGCAATGACACCGACGAGCGACAAAATTAGAAAGGAAAAGGTATCAAAACCCCAAAAAGATCCAATATATGCAAAAGAAAAAATATTAGAACGCGCCAACAGAAACTAAAACACCAATGCGTAAATACAATAGACAAACGACAACACCCACAAATAATGCGGCGGCACCAAACCGAAAAGCACCACGAGCGACGACACCGAAAAGCGACAGCACCGACAAACAACGGCATCAAAAGCGACGACACCAAAAAGCGACGACACCAAAAAGCGACGACATCAGAAGGGAGAGAAAAAAAATCTTATACATGTGTACAAAAAAAAAAATTTTCATTAATAAAAAAAAAAAATCTAAAAATAAAAAAAAAGCTCTGCATGCATTATACTTGATATCTCAACCAATTATGTCGTAGCATCCGATCATGCACAAACTTTAAATGACCCACCAGGTCATTTTCAAATGACCTGTGTCATTTGGTCACGAGTCATTTTCAAGTTTAAATGACCATAATGACCGAGGTCATTTTAGGTCATTAGTCATTTGAGCAAATGACCCGGTCATTTACCATCCCTGATTGTGATGTATAATTGGTTGTCGTGTATCACGTAATACTGGTGACCATCACCGCCTATTCGAATATATATTGTTATTCGAATAATTTTAATCATTCGAATAATTATAATAATTCGAATAACTATAGTAATTCGAATAATAATATATATTCGAATAATTAAAATTATTCGAATATTCGACGAATATTATTCATTCGGCGAATATTCGACTAGCTATAAATTATTCGAGTATTATTCGAATATTATTCAAATAAAGAATCGTAAGCTCTACGGACGACCAGAATTGTATAGTATGGGAAATTACAGTATGGTACCGGTATGGTATCGATTAGTATTTTCGCAAATCAATATGGTTTGGGTGAGCATATCAGTATAGTACACCCCGAATTTTTAAAATCTGTACCATACTGATCCGGATTATAATTTAAATCCTTTATCCTTTTTAAACCGGATCCATCCTATTTAAAAACGGATGAATCCTATTTAAAATCCGGATATATATATCAAATATAAATAATAGGATTAATCCAGATTAATAGGATTACGGATTGGATCTCTAGGTTCTACACTAGTTGCCATACCTACAACCCAACTAGGGGATTGCCTATTTAAACCCTCTGGTCCAACACTTCGCATGTCAATCCTACTTGTGATTACCGGTACAGCCCTCCGATACATTAGTCAGTCGAAGACAGTCCCAGATGCTACCTACATCCCCTTAGGACTAATTTATCCTCGCGGGTAAACTTGGTAGAGCAGTCCCTGTCACACACAGGTATTACCTACACTTCGGTAACTTACGCACTCACTGAGGCAAGCAACTTGCAATCAGGGGGTACCTAACCGCTACCATTACCTACTTCTGCCCTTGTAAGGTTCACACCAACCCCGGTACCCACCATTACTTTCCTACCAGTCCATCACCGGGTGCCCCAAACTTCCAAACCAGTTGGCCTGGAAGGGTTAATCTACCTAGCATTAGGTGCTACTATGGTTTTTCTTCCCCTGGTACCTAATTCCAGAACATAGGTCCTTTTCTTCCGGTACGACTCCGGCGGCCAGGTTGGTGGACCCTCTCCTCCGAAGGTCATATCGTCCAGTTCTCCAGCTCCGGTTTCTGATATTCCGGTTCTGGTAGCACTGTCAAAGATCGTTGCTACCTCCTTACTAGGGACTTTCCAAATGGGTTTCAATTTCCCCGGTTCCTTGGATTTGTATGTGTCACTGAACACAACTTCGCCCGAAAGCTCCCATTCGAGATGGTAACCAAGGACTACAGGTAATATACCCAACCGATCGACAGGAAACGGTTACCGTAACACAGGTCTATTTTTCCAAAGCGTCGCCAGTGGGATTTGAACCCTAGACCTGCCACTTGGGGGTGACAACTTACCAACTTCCCTAAGTCGCCACACCCTACTACATTTTTATTATCGAAAAATAATTATCGAAATCATTACAAAATTCATCACGTGTCCTACTAATTTGCAAATTAAGGGTAGGGTATCGTATATCACATTACACATATATAATTTCATGCAGATCACGGAACTCAGCCCTTATAAAAGATCACACAAACTCATGATCTTTAAAAATTTTTCGCAACGGTTTAATGCCATCAAAAAACACTGTTTTTTTATCATTCAAAGGCTCATACACTTAACAGTAAATCGTTTTCTATTAGCAAGTTGGGTTAAAAAAGGGTTTATTTAGAAGTAAGGCGAAGTTAACTTTGCGCATCTGGCTTCAAAAGTGTGCATCCCAAGCAAACTTTATTAAAAAATAATTTTTTTATAAAAAATTTAATAGATAACGATTTTCAATCACTTGTTTATAATTAATTATATTGCGAAAAATTATCATGTTTAGGAATTTTTGGAAGTTAGCTAGAGACTTTTTGTAAAAAAAGCGTTTATTAATAAATCTATTTATAGATTAAATGACATGGGTGACGGTCTATTTAGATAGTTATAAGAATTTAATTTAATTAATTGTAATTAATTGTAATGCGTATAATAAGTGTAAAAAGCATTTTTTTATAAGAATTTATTATTATGTTAGTAAAAATTGGTTAAAGTAAATTAAAATCGTTACAAGTCAAAATTTTCGTTCGTAGTAAATGTTAATAATTTGATTGGCTGATACTATTTTTAGTTTTGTTGTACTAATGATCTATATTTTGCAGTTATGCTGTTATTTCACTATAACGTAGATCACATGAGATACCCTATCCTTAACTGTATCTTAATTTATACTACAAGAATAGATATAAGCTGAGACGGGATATGCCTCTAGGAATAGCAGCTATAATTGCTCCGACATTGCCGTCATCAGCTAAATTCGTGATGCCGGTGGTCTCCCACACTGCATTAAGCAGGCTGACTTTGAGTTAAAGCTTTAAATGCCACAAATGGCAGGATTCTATATGAGTTGAGAGAGTTTGGCAGATTTGTCCATACCATATATCAGATCTAGAGCCGCAGACATTAGAATATCAATGAACATTTACTATAACGTTTGACGTGACGTATGTGACGTGACGTTTAATATGATTATATATAAATTTAATATGACGTGAAAAGTGATGTACTACCTTGGACCTTCTAAATGTCTGCGTTCTAGTCAGATCCTAACAATCGTTATTAGTGTTAGACAGTGCCCGAATAGGCGACTAATTAAAATTTTGTGTTTATCTGACTTCATGTGCTAATTGACGCAATATTGGCTTATCTGCGCTCCTGATTAGAACTAATGGCTATGTTTCTGGGCCTGACCAGTTCGTTTTTGGCATATTCCTGCTTAGCTATCTTTTCGGTCTGTTGACTTCTGTCAATTGACAAAAAAAAGATCCCAAAACGTGATCAAATTGTGTAAAAAAATTCCTATTTAAAATTGCAACATTTAATTGTTTAGATAATCATCATATTTCTGTTATAAGCATTATAGTAGTTTTTTATTAAAAAATAAGTTTAACTATAATAACAGACCAATTAACTTTATTTATATTAGTATAAATGACTATAATAGTTTAATTGAACTACGAACTAAAGTTTTGCTAATCTAGTTTTAAACTTGTTTTTTATTCGATTTTCTATGCAACTAATAAAATTATAACGGGCCCATGGGCCCCCGCGGGTAGGGTAGGTGGCATGGTAAAATTTTAGGGCATGCCCTCAAGTCAAGGCATGCCCCTCTTATCATGCCCTGGGGCATGCCCCTAGTATATAAATCATGCTTATAGAACATGAGCATGCCAGAGTTTTTACCGTATTAAAAGAGTTATTAATAAAACATAAACTTCTCTAAAATTTTGAATCAAAATTGGTAGCTTTTATTTGTCATATACAGTATTATTACTGTATATATTACTGTATTATATAGCATACAAATAAGTAGGGTAGTGACACGGTAAAATTTTAGGGCATGTCCCTAGTATATAAATCGTGCTTATGTAACATGAGCACGACAGAGTTTTTACTATATTAAGAGTTTTTTTTGCATTCGAGTATTTTATTATTACTGTATTGGAAATAATTTTTTATTTTTTATTTTAATTACGATATAAAACTTATATTTAACATTACAAATTTTTATTTAATATATTTTTTAGCTTTGAAAAATAATGTCGTCGACGGACCATTCATTTTCATTTAGATCTGAGTTCACCTGAGGTAAATCTTCAACTTCTTGAACTCTCTCAAGTGCTGTGAAATCAAAAAATTCTTCTATGATAGACAATTCGTCCTGTTCTGTTATAATTTCTAACTCTTCATTCAATTCTTCTAGCTCACTTAATTCTTCAAGCTGATTCTCTTCAAAGAAAATATCGATACTTTCATCATCATCGTAGGGTGAAGGTTCGGATACAGCTTTTTTTAATCTATTTTTAACATTAGGTACAGCTTTTTTGAGTTCGTTTCTAAGCTGACCAATTATAGAAAGATTTTCAGGCATTAGTCTATTTCTTATTTTTGTTTTAACCAGACCAAGCATTGAGAAAAGCCGTTCACACCCAGCACTATGAGGGACGATGGCAAGAAGTTTCATTGCAAAACGACGTAAAAGAGGTGCACTTCCTTTAAATTCAGCCCAAAATGATCGTAGAGATTGTGAGGAACTCGGAAGAAAATTCTTATCAAATGGAGGATCATTATTCTTATAATTAATTAATTCTTTGTATAAGAGACTTGCTTCTCTTTTTTTGAAGTCCCACGCCCAAGCTAATTCAATTATGGCACGGCTAATTGTTTCTTCATTCATTTTTCTAGATATAGCCAACTGTTTGTGGGCTGGTGAGAGGAAGAGCGCAACAAAGTAAATGTCATAATCAAACTCTCTTGCACGTTTGCTTATAATAGAGAGGGCATGGGCTTTAAAATTAGTAAGAGAAATCTCAAGTTGAGATATTTGCTGGTGGATATAAATAAGCTCTTTGAAAACATCAGCAAGAGTAGAATCATTTGATTCTAGTCTACCAATAGCATCAACGACTGGCTTGATTACCCTCGCCAAAACGTCATTCGTAGCAAAGTGATACTTATCACGGATAAGATTTTTAACAATAATATTATCGATTTTAGGGTATTTAGAATTTGAAGTTTCACTTAGCGAAAGACAATGCTGGAAACCTTGTTCATAGGTTGATATTCCCAAGCAAACTTTAGCAAGCGAATACCACCTTGTCTCGCAAAATGTATTTAAAAAATATTTGACATTACGATCTTTTTGCCAATTTTGCAATTCCCTACGCCATATATGTGAGGAAGTAAAAAAATTAACAATTTTTTGATTGTTTTTACACACCGGGACGATACTAGGAAAGCCGGCAATGTCTTTAACAATCAAGTTAAAGACATGCAAACAGCAACGAATAGGAATAATATTAGAGTTTTTTTCCTAAATTTTGTAATATAAGTAAGTTTTATAGTTTTATAATAAACGTATAATCAAAATTTGTTACATGACCAGTTGTGATATAAGCCGTAATATTTTTAATATTTTTACTTACATAAATTAGTCTTCTCATTTTGTTCATATTTGAGGGGTTGTCAGTGACACATGCAATAACAGACGACGTTTGGATACCATTTGTAGACAAAACTTCCATTACTTTATTTTCAAGAAATTCTGCAGTA
The DNA here is from genome assembly GCA_003550325.1 of Gigaspora rosea. NCBI lineage: Eukaryota > Fungi > Glomeromycota > Glomeromycetes > Diversisporales > Gigasporaceae > Gigaspora > Gigaspora rosea. Next base: position 306,698 of record QKWP01000439.1, read on the forward strand.
TGGCGATATGCAGATAAATCTTGAATATCTAGCACAAACTCTTGACGTTCTTTAAGGGCCATAAACGCATAGATTGAATTTCCCGAATTATCAGTCCATCCATCGAGAGAAATTGTAAGGTCTGTAAGAGTGGGAAGGGTAGTTAACTTTTCTAAAGTATGGTCAGAAAACATTTTGGTTAAAAGACGCCCCTTGACCATATTTCGAGAAGGAGGATAATAAGATGGATTCAATTCGTTAAGAAAGTCTTGAAAATACGGATTCTCAACAAGGTAAAAAGAAATATTTCCATAAATCATAGCTTTTAGAAGTTTTTGATGAAGTTTTTCAGACTGTGCCCGTGATAAAGATGGTGCGAACCACTTAACAATAGTTTCTTGATGAGAATAGGATATAGATGACTCTGACATGTTATCATCGTCTTGGATAGTCAGATTTACTGAAATATCATCTTCATCACAGTTAAGCTTGCGAGACGAAGAACTTTCTTCAGCAACATTATGAAGGTAGGTAGTTTTTTCATTGATGTTCCAGTCTTTACACCGAGTAACATGCTAGTGGAGCTTTTCAGGTTTACCACTTAGTTCAACTAGGCAATATTTGCATTTTGCAGTGTATCTATTTCCTCCTACTTTATTTTCAGAACGGAAAAAACCAGACCAACGTAGACCTTGTGTTGGAAGGGGCATAGTAAAACCTGAGGGAGGGACTTGCATAGTGATATTATTAACAACTTTTTATTTAACAATTTTTCAATAGTTTGGCAATATTTAATTCAAAGATAATTATTTGAGGCGTCCGAATTCTGCCTCTACAAAAGTCTTTTACATGCTTTTTATACAATTCATGTTTACTAACATTTGAATTTTCTATTGTCTAGATTTTTATTACTATTCTATTTTCAAGTGATGCATAACGCGTAATGATCGTATGCGTAATGATCATATGCGTAACAATCATATGCGTAACGAATTATGCGTAACGAATTATGCATAATGATCATATGCGTAATGATGAAACTGAGTAATTTGTTATAGTAGGCTTGTAGTAAAGATACGAATACAAATAAATAAATAAATAAATATGCGGTAACAATAAATATAGTGCATGATATACGGGCTAAGTGACAACTACGACTTCCAAATCGTGGAATTAACTCAGATTCGAACTTATTTTACAATGTTTATATAAATCAAATATTTATATAAGTAAACTTAGCAATATAACACACCTAGTATCACTACCAAAATCAGATATGTACATATAAAGTTACTTCACCAATAATAAATATGATTGCAAAATAGTAAAATGAAATCATAAATGCAATAAATTTATAAACTTTTTTATTGCAAAAAAAAATTAAGACCTATCTAATAATATGTGAGTTAATAAAATATTTATTTTAGTATTTTATAAAGCTGCAGTATATTTAAAGATATTTATTTTAAAAAATAACAACTGTTAAAGATTTTGAACTGGATATTGAATTCAATTAATTATATCAACCAATCATATTATAATGATCTTCCTGTGATCATATGATAGAGGCATGCCTTTTGCTCTAAAGGCATGCCCTAAGGGCATGCCTCCAGGCATGCCCCCAGGGGCATGCCCATGGGCCCCATGCCACCTACCTTACCTGCGGGTTTGTCCCCCAAACCCCGACCCAAACCCAGTATTTAATAAACCCGTTATAAACCTGGTTTACTTTAAAATGGGTCAAAATATTGAACCCAGTTTTGACCCAAATCCTGCCCAATCCACAAACCCGCGGGTTTAACCCGGCCTATTCTGAACCCTAATAATTGGCAAACACTACAAAAACTGTTTTTTGCTTCTCAAATTTCCGGGTTTTTGCTAAAAAAAACAAGTATGACCTCTATACTAGATGTCTGGGGTCCTATTACTTCTATTCCTCATTTTGTCTTTTTAAATATAAGAGTTTGTACTAATCTTTAATCTTTTAATTATATATTTTTTTTTAGAACTTTGGCAGTCTTGATGAAATCTTATAGATTTTATTATTACTAAAAATTCCTTTTTAATACATTTACAATCAACAGACTCTGATCTCATCCGGCTACAAAATAAATTTTGCGCCCAAATGCAACCAGCCGCATCGACTTATTTATAAGCCAAAAAAAATTCGTTAGCTATAGTTACAAACCAACTATGCTTCATAATTTACTCCTTCAAAAACTCCTTCTCTGAGCTTCTTATAAAGAAGAATAAAAACAAGGTGAAGATTAAAATAGAGGACAAAACTAAATACCCAACAAAATTAACCAAAAACCAAAATTATACATCCAAGAAAAAATAAAACAAAAAAGAAAAACCAAAGAAAAACCAAAGAAAAATAGACTATGAAGGTGTTAATAAACGATAAAAATTATATAATACTGCGCAAGAAAACGCCTCACCAAAGCATTATATGTATATAAAAAATAAAAAACCAAAGAAACAATCTAGAATTTACTTTCTGCTGATCTGCCTACTCCATTGCACCACATCTTATTATGCATCTGTTCCTGTTTATTCACCTGCATGTCTTCTTTCTGATTAGGATAGAAACAACAATGCCGATCTTTTGGAGGAAGTACGCCGAATTTCCCACTTTTTATCCAAAATTCCAGAAAAAAAGACTTCAAGCGAGAATATGATAGTAGGTGTACGGTCAAATATGTTCTTGTAACTAAAACCTTTAAAGAATGTGTTGAAAAATTCATTTTTTAGTTCACTGCCTAGCCAAACTATAAAACCTTCATCGACGAAAGAAAACTTCCACCAAAATTTCTTGTACCAAGGGCACCCACTGCCAGTTATCTTGCACAACCGACACTTCTGGCTTGCTTGCCGAATATATAAAGGAGTCCCTCGAGAGTTAGGAAAAAAGTTGTAGTGATACAAATCGATAAAAATTCTCCAATCGATTAGTTGGTAGATCATCTTACTCGATTAATCGAATAATCGATTTTTATTCAACTGATCGATTAGTTGACCAATCAATTAGTCGATTAATCAATTAATCGACCAATCGATTATTCGATTAATCAATTAGTCGATTAATCGATTAATCGATTAATCAATTAATTGATTAATCGATTAGTTGAATAAAAATCGATTATTCGATTAGTCGACCATTCGATTATCAACTAATTGAATTTTACATATTTTAGAGTACTTTATCTGGATATTCGGGTAACAGGATAGAGGTTTTTCCAATAGGTACAATTTCTAAATACGAGTTTTTACAATTGTTATGCCCAGAATTAGGAAAGCAATATTAAGTGAGCTTTTGGGCATAGCAGAATGGATGTTTTATAAGGGATTTGGTGGTTATTAAAGAAACTATTAAGTTAATATAAAATTTATTAGAATTATAGAATATATAGTTATTTTATTAATTTGATTACATCAAACAACGAACATTATTGTGCAATTAATAAACCCTATTCTAATTTAGCCACGTATTCTATTCCGATTTATTACAGTGCTAACCCTAATAATCGGCACATTACAAAGAAACCCACAAATCTAACCCTAATAATTCTAAACTATTGTCGTGTTACAAAGAAACCCACAACCTAACCCTAATAATCCTAAACTATCGTTGCGTTATGAAGAAACCACCACTGCCTATCAACAAAACAAAAGGTAAACCAAAGTACCAACTGTTTAAACAAACCCACGGTTAATCAGCAAACTAACCTTTATAAACTATACCATTGTAGCAACAAAAAGCATCACGAAGATAGTGATGACGAAATGAAACGACTGCACCAAAGAAAAACATCACCAACAAACGTCGACAACAACAAACGATAAATAGTTAAAGTGAAAAAAATGCAGTATATAACAACTCCAAGCAAGAGCATTGAGGTGATTTGAGATAATTATAGCGACTTAGAAAACACTACTAATCGGCAGCACCAATAAACGACGACACCAACACCAACAAATGACAATACTGGAAAGAAAGAGGGAAAGATAAAAAAAAAAAAAAAAA
>QKWP01000440.1:0-57805 GCA_003550325.1 Gigaspora rosea
ATAGAAAAAGGAATCAGGCACGAAGACGTCTTCGGGATGGCTTTAAATTTAGCAGTGAACAGGTGAGTATATTGATACCCAACCAGAGAAGTGGTAAAACTAAAGTCATAAATCTTGCAACCTCCGATAGTTACCAAGTTCCCTATCCAACTCCACAAAATTCAGAGGAAACTATAGGAAATTTAGCTCATCGATTTTTGCAGGATAAGCTTAGTGTTAGAGATATAAGAGCTGAAGCTTATGCCTTAGCCCTATCAGCAATAAATGCTAATGCTGGTTCTTCTCAGCTATCACGACTTCGAAAAGAATTAAGGAACCTTGGTGCTTCATCCAAAATTATCGAAGCCACAAAATTTCCTGATATTACAAAAGAAGCTAACGAAATTCAGCAGAATCGACGTAAAATTGTCGAAGCATTCGAAAGAATTGATTACCCAGACCACTTTACATTAGAATCGGTCAAAGAAAGATTTGATGGCTATGATATATCTACTTTACCTGACTTACAAGCTCTCACAGATATTATAATAATGCTTTGTATCTGCCCTGCTGAACTTAAAACTTTACGCATTACAGACACTGGAGTAACAGGATATGCGAAGAATCCGAGTCAACCGGATATTCCTAGGAAATTTAGATCTATGGAAAAGAATCAAGAACATGCCAGAGAATTACTTACTTGGATTCAGAATGCTATATCTTCCAGTCGAATGGGTGATCCAGGCAAGCCAGGGGTTAAATGGTTCAATAGATTCTTAAAAAATTATAATCTAATTCCTAAATACTTACGAAAAATAGGTGCCATTTATGGTGTGGTAGTCCATGGGGCTGAGAATATGGCCTATGCTTATACAATTGCTGGAGAGTGTTTACGGCACTCATCTAACAACCACACTTCTCCGGTTCAGAATTACGTTGTGGTAAACTACAGAAGGCGCGGACAAAAACCTGAAGAAGCGAGACCATTTTGTCTTTATGATAATGGTAATTAATTATGCTTCTTTGCTTTCACTACATTTACAGTAAAATCTTCATCATCATTAGATGATTCAAAACTAGACCCAGACCCAGATCCAGAAGAAGACAAGGATTCAGAATTTTTGTTGATCCACTATGCGTATACTTCTGTGTGACAAAAAGAATATAAATTAGCTAACTTGTTCTAAACATGAGCACTGATCGGTGCTAGCTGAATTTTTTATGAAAATTTCATGCAATTGCGGAGGAGAAAGCTTTAGAAATAATGGAAACCCCTTTTCAGCAAACCGAATTTTCTTTACCCCCATTTCAACATATTTTGGTAATATCACACCTGGATAATCTTCTAAGGGACCGTAAAATTTCTCAAACTTTCGGAGATATGCTCTTGCATTTTCATCAGCTTCTTCTGCCCTTTCTTGGTTAGAATATCCATTAATATCAAGCTTTTCCTGAATTGTCACTATATCGTCTTCTAAGTATAAAAGTAAATCAAATAATCTAATTGGTTTATCTGAAGAGGCTTTATCCCTTCTAAGTTCCGCTTCTAAAACAGGATTGATATCTATACCAAGTTTCTCCTATATAGGTATTAAATCACCCACCAATTCTAACAACAATTCATATGAATTAGCAAGTGTTTTTGCTTTATTGCTTTGATGCACTACCGCGCAATTTGTATTACTATTAATACTGAGTTTTTTCTGAATAGCTATTATAACCTTCTTCTTATATAAAAACACTTTATATAATTGAGCATGTGTTTTACTTCGACCGGAATTATTATTAGTGTTACTTCTCATAACTACCTAGATAAAGATAAGATATATTTAATGCAGAAAATTTCAGCTTATTTCTTTTTTTCTATTTATCATGCACAGTAATACGTTACCAGTATTCGCAGTAGTAATTTTGAGGATCTATTAATCGAATTATTTATTCTGTTGTTCCATCATAAACTTTCTCGAAAGTTCTGGTAAGTCTTTCATTACGCAGTTCTAAATTACTAATAAAAAATCATCCCGATTTACATGTGGATCATATGTCAGAGCGTTATTAAAAAGAAATTCAAAAAGAGAAATAGAGCGATTAGAATCTATGATTTACAAATTTATCCTTTACATAAATAAACGGTAGATGTTATTATTCTACTGAGTTAGCATTATGTGATAGTAAATCGGGTTAAATTCCCGGGAGTGTTCGATTGCTAACCACACTTATTGCAGAGCAATGACCCTTCGGGTCTGCCCCTAAACTAAATTTTTTCTTCACGATTGCCATCAAAGATCTAGCGATCCTGGCTCATACTAATTAATTCGTGAATGAACAGATCAGCAAATCCGAAATTAGTTTTCATAAATCTGCAAATTAGATTTGTTAGTCATGAAAAATAAACTATATAAAAGAGCTAAGAATAAAGAAATTTTGCTATAAAAACTTATCTGCCTATAGCCCATAATAACGTATACTAACTTCTCAAGTAAAATTTTACTCTTGAATATGGCTACTAACCTGACACCCCAAAATATTGCATGTCTCGAAACACTTGCATTAAATATTCTTAAAACTTCATCTCCAGAAAAAATTGCAAGCGATATTAATATACCTGAACTAGATCCGTGTTGGTTATGCAACCAAGAACTTTTTTTATATGAAATAAAAAAGCCAATTACTTTACTTATCTGTGGCCATCTATATCATTGCAATTGTATTGAAAGTTCTATAAAAATTAATTCAACATGTCCAAGACCTGATTGTAATAAGGAGATAGAATCTACGGTTGTCAGCATGCTTGGGAGTCAGGGTATCGATTTAATGGAAATGTCACCTACGATATTTAAAAGCCCTATGTTTACCCAGAGTGATACATCAAAAAAGCGTACCAATAATCCCAAATTATTTTCGGATAAACCATCTAATAAAAAAGTAAAAAAACCGGTTAAGAAGGAATCGGATATATTAGAAGATCTTATAAAAGAATTATCTACTGAACCCGAAACTCAAGTTCCTGTAATTAGAAAAGAAAATGCTATTAGTTTTAATGATTTATATAATAATATAACTAATTCAGAAATGCAAAATGAAATTACGAATCAGGATGTTATAACCAATTATTATCTCTTTGGTAAAGCTCTATCAGAACGACTTGAGCATCACAAGAAATCAAATCCCCCATATGCTTCTTTGTTACTAGTTAATAAAGAAGTTAGAAAACAAATACCCTGGAAGAAAGTAGAAAGATCGCGAAAGCTTTATACACTTTTTATTAATATTGGAGAAGATAAAATTCAAAGGGTTAAATCTTTCAGCACTTTGACCATTTCAAAATTAAGGCAGGAGGATATTGATAATATTATACTTAGGATTTTGGGATAATCTACTGCACCAATCACGTGTGGTCACATGTCGTGACCTCGCGGTCAGGACCGATATCGATAATTAATATACTTAGCTATAAAATTAATAAAGTTTTTATCTATCGCCATTATTCGACTTTTTAAATGTGTTTATTCAAGATTATTATCTACTGCAATTATCTACTTATGAGGCTTATAATTTGTTTGTAAAGACGGAGCAGGTTTGTATAATAAAAAAGTTTTAGCCACGTTATATTTTTTTCTGTCGATATATAATGATAAAAAATCCGAATAACATACATACATATAAAAACAAACAAAATTACCGGTACTTCGAAAAGTGGCATATATTTAGAGGGTGTAATTACGGGTGTAAGGTTTGTGACGAATGCAATCACCATTCACACCTATATTGCAAAACATGCAAAAAAGTAGCAGAGGGAATATATAAGCGATGTGAATGCGATAATTCACAAAGTATGCCTGAATTAACGATTTGGTCGTTACATAATTTGTCCACGTAACAAAGATATTCATTAACTTTAAAATGGTTAGAATAGTTCCTGATACATATAAATTTATCTGTATCACCTTACAAGGCTTATCTTTATGCATGAAACAAAAGTAGTACAACAGGAAAATCTGTGATAAATACCCGTACTCTATTATTATCGTTGTTTTACAAACATCTTTTTTTTTTTCAGCTCATAATGTCAGAAAACCAAGCGTATGAATATTTCAATCGTAGGCACTCTGAGTGGAACATCCTGGGATTTTTAAACTATTGTGATATGGAGCCATTTGATATCAAGATAGACTATTATTTAAAATGCCTAGAGACAATGGTTAATCGTGAACAAGGTAACCGGCAGAAAAAAGCACAGGAGCTTATCGATAGATACAGAAATGCAAGTAGACTTTTTTTATTGGAACACAGGTGAAAAAAGTGGCATGGCTGAGACTTACTAGGTTGTCAGTCATTCAAGGCTATTAGCTGAGCCACAAGACCAGTGTCGGAGCACAGGGAACTTACTAGGTTGCTTGATGTCAAAAGGCTACTAGCTTAACCAACACTGGACCCACTGGATACAGGTGGCTTATTAGGTTGCCTGATATTCAGATGGGATGGAAAATACAGTAGGATAGTGAATTAGGCATACTAAGAGTATTATTAACTTCCTGAATCTTCAATGCCAGGATCCTCGACCTGATCGTATAACGGCTAGACAATGGGAACAAGAGCGCTCACGAAAGCAAATTCATGTTCATCAACCGACATATACGGAAATTTCAAACACTGGAACGATCTATGGAGGGACAATCAACACCAAAACTTTCGGCGCGAATACAAATATACTCAGAGAAGAACAAGGAGAGGTATCTATTCACATTTTTTTAACTAGAGGTTTGAAATCATCAGAGCGAATAATTTTAAATTTAACACTTTAGGACAATTGTGGGGGTCAAACTCAAAGACGGGCAAAAAAGGTAACAACACTATCAGATATTAAATTTCTTTTGTTGTTTTTATTTACGAATTTATTTTGTGTGCCCGTTCAGAGAATATCATATTTTGAATCAGAAACCGATGACGAAGAATTTGAGGTATGAGATATATTTTTATATAATATACAGTGATCATGTGAAGGAAAGATGAATCCGATAGTGAATTTGTTTATTTATAGGATGAGTGTGTGTTATTATTTGAGCCTTCGGAATTATCAACAATCCGAAAGATGGTCACAGAAACTGAAAAAATTTCAGATGGCTGGGAAGTTAAGCTATTGAAATGGCAACAACACAGCCTTAATCAATTAGATCATGGAATTCAGTACCCATCAAAGCGGAACATACACTGTATTCTTGTTGCTTCTTCAATCTTTTATTTTAAAAAAGAAAACGAGCAGGTATATAATGGCTTCCTAACAGCAGATGAGATTGCCGATATTCAATCACGCGTAATCTCAGAGTTCAAGATGATAGAAATTCCAAATGGAGTAAAGGAGTTTGTGCGAGAAAATAAAAAGGTTTGCGAATTAAGTTTTATATTATAATGTGTTTAAAATAAATCATTTTTCATGGATTATCATATTGCGTTTATTAGGATTATCAACAAGATAGTCTGGAAGAGATTGAAAGATTTCTAAAGCAATATGTCGGGAACCAATTCAGGGATAGGCTACTAAACAGAGCATTTTTTAGACTTTTGGAAGAATGTGTGCTGTTGGATCCCTCAACAGACACGAATGAATTGACGGAGGGAACGTACATGATGGATTACATAGCACCGATGTTTAATAGAACAATACATTATTTTAATTACACAACCACGCATTCATGGTATGATATTTTATATTTAATTTTTTAGAAGCAAACCAATTAATACTTGTTATTTTTAGGATTGATGTGGCATCTAATGCATCTAAATTACGTCGAGGCCGTCGTGGTCGAATACCAGATTACAGACTGAATAATAAAAATGGATCTCGTTCAGCTGTATTTGGTGAAGTAACCAGCCCAAAACGTCAAAATGAAGAACCTAAAGTTTACTGGGACATTTACCGTGGTGCTATACATGCGAAAGATGCCATAGATTATGATATTAATCAGCAAAATATACAACCAGATGAGGCGAAACGAATCATAATATTTATTAATGGCTTTAAAATGACTGTGTGCGTTATGAAATTACATTCTTCCGGAATATATCTATTGGTTGAAGTGGCGTCATGTACTATTCCGAAAACTGCTAGAGATCTAGAGCAAATTATGATCCTTTACCAAATTTTAATGAGTATTCGGGTCAGTGTTTTCAATATCTCGATATTTGTAAACTTCATTCTAACATTCTAATTTAGAACTTGTAGGATGTTGCGGTAGATGTGTTGGGCGAGAGATCCTGTACTACACCACTTCAAGCAAATTATAAAGATTGGCTACGTCCAACTGCTAGTACACCCACCACACTTAAAACTGATTGACCTTTAACATAAAGTAAAAGTGGATAGTATATCTTTATTTTCGTTTATGTAATCCAGTCTTTTTTCTCATTAAATTTTTACTAATAGATTTGAAATCAATAGACATAACATCTTTAGTAAGCCTCTGGGATAAGACTAGGGAGAACAATTGATTAATGTATTTCGGAAATAAGAGATGACCTATGTTGGTGGAATGTTATGTCATGTAAAGAATATCATTAATAATAATGATAACGTCAGGTGTGGACCAAAGAATAGGAATAATTATTCTCTTCCCATGCAACCCGTGAAATTTCTCATCATATACAATTGGAAAATAAAATTTTTACGTTGTTGTCAAAATTTTTATATCTTTTTAATCTTGATGTAAATGTTAGTATAGGCAGTGAATACTGCACTCTTACGACATGCGTGCCATGCAGTACGCAAAGAAGTAAATGCTAAACTTTTTCTATGTATTGACGTGACGTAATTTCAAACTAATAAACTAATGAAGCTGCCCCAGTGGCTGATTTTGCATACATAATCACGTTTACTTTTGCATGTGTATTTCGTGAATTTATTTATTGTATTGTTATCGATGTATATTAACCTGTATGTGATCGAGAATTTTTTTGGTAAAGTGATAGAGTGTGAAATCGTTTACCCAGACATTAGTCCGCAGACAATAGTATAGACATCATGTATCACGGGTTAGGTCCCGAACATTTGTATTTATTTTTCGCATGTATTAATAAAAAATTTTTTTCTTGGCAAAAATGATCGGCGTGTCAATTTGTCACGCGTGACTTTTTCTCACTAATGTTTTTTTCGTATTATTAATTTGAATATGTCAGCCTTTTATAAAAAAGATGGCAAACACACAATCTAAAATTGAATCATTAGAAGAACAGGTTTCTAAGCTTGTAGCTGAGAATAACGAAATTAAAAAGAAGTATGCAGAGGTTGAAGCTGAGAACGTAAAGCTAAGGCAGGTTATAGAAGAGAATACAAAACGTGATGCTAGAGTTGAGGAACTAGAGCAAAAGAATATAGAGCTTGAGACCAGACTCGCTATATTAGAGCAGGAAGAAAAAGGTATTTCTACAAAAGATGCTTTGCAATCTCTAGTAAATTCCAACGATACTCTTAATGATCCATCATCTAATATAATTGATAAAACTTTAAATTCTAACGATACTCATGAACAGATAATCTCACGTAATGAGGAGTCTAACACATCTAGCCATGAAGTGACTACCTCCGGCAATTCCGATACACAACAGGAATTAGAGACCTCCACATCTCCTACCCCAGCGAAAACCATATCATTGGAAGAGAAAGAAGAAAATGAATTTCTGGATTCAATGTATAAGGAACAGGTTAGTAACGAGATAAAAGATAGAATCAGAGAAAAAAAGCTTCAGCGCGAATCGGCTGGAAAACAAGTCCAAGACTTATCGCAATTTCATGAAATTACATCCAGAGATATGGAGTCACGACCCCAAGTTAATCATAATACAAAAACCGTTCCCTCAGAGAACGATCAAAGTCATGTGATTTTAACAGAGTCGCCTTCGTTGCAAACTGAAGTGTCTGAATTAGAACAGGAAGATGAAATTGATAAAAACCAAATCGTTGAACAAGGTTTAATACAAGAATTGCATTTACCTACTAAAGAAAACGACAGCTCTATCAAAATTGGTAACTCTGGCGACAAATCAGGGAATATGTCTTCAGAGGAATCGAATATTGTTTCCTTTGGAAATTCTGCCCAACATTTGTCTCATTTATTTAAAACAGCAATTAAGTCAAGACAACAGGAAATCTTAAACTGGTATTATTATTCTCTTGAATTCGAAAATAAGGTTCATGATATTACAGCCGATGGTAAAATAAAAGATAAAACGGCCAGAACAATGATTTACAAAGAAATGAAACCTTTTCTTCCTAGTATCACACAAGATAACTTACGCAAAAAAACTCTGAGAGCTAGAAAGCTTCTTATGTTATTCGGAAAAAATGGAGTTGGAATAGATAAAATTAAGCAAGTCACTTATAGCGCGAATGAGATTTCAAAACTGACTAATGTACAGATCCAAAATATTATAAATCAAGTGACTTTAAAAACCGTTCCCTCAGGGAACGATCAGACTAACGCAGAGGTGAGTGCTTCATCTAACTCAGCTCATGACCGCGCTTATTTTCGTAATAAAATATTAGGTCGATATCCTAATATACATAGAGAATTTAGTAGTGAAAAATTCGATTATTATGGAATTATTGACAAGTCATTATGTCCAGCATGCAAGTCGAGTCATAGAGATGAGAAAAGTATAAGAGGTAGATATGAAGCTGGATATTATTTTATTAAATGAGGACAACAAGAAATTGAAATAACTGCGTAAGTAAATAATTACATAAATCTGGTCAAGTGGATAGTGATATTTTTTTCTCTGCGGAGCAGGACACTCCGTGTCTGGCAATTACGTGATTTTGAATTAAGTTGCATTAATATAAAACGATAACATGTCTTCTGATACTACCTCCAGCAAGATATTAACTGATGACTATTGCAAATGGCATGCTAATTTAGTTGATTTACCAAGTTTTCAGACAGAAAAAATTCGTTCTAGATTATATAGAGCATACACAGAAGAGACTGGACTGGATCCTTGGATAAAGTCTGAAACTTCTGAATTCCCACAAAGCGAAAATGCTGATAATCATATCATACAAGACAGCTCGTTGGAAATTCAGGTAATGGCGCCAAACAAAAATCACCTTTATCAGTATGCCATCGAACATGGAATAAATCCCAAAGAATTTTCGATTATTACAGAGGCTGAGAAAACTAGGTGGACCACGGGATGTTTTCGTGGGGATTTGGAAAGAGATATACGTTTCTATCGTGGTGGAATAGAAAGAAAAGAAGACCCTAGAAAATATCGTAAATTTTTAACAGATCGGGAGAGGCTAGTCGGTGAAGAGTTATTACGTCGCAGTATACTAAAAAGTGGTTTGAGTACTGCATGGCTCGATGATCTTATGGAAGAATGGGAAAAAATCCATGCTCAATTCACACAGATATCTTTTGAGGAAAAGACTTTATTTGTACCGCAGGTAAATGTTCAATCTGGACCATCCAAACCTCGATCACCAATTTCTATTCTACCTAAAGACCCGGAAGAAAGACAACAACGCGTTATTAAAATGGTATTAGAGCGATTTCCTTATTTAATTTTGAAACATAGCTTTAAAAATAATTACTTTGATTTTAATAGATCAGTACCCTGCCCTTTATGTAATAAAAACCATAAAAAAGAAAATATAAGAAATCATATAGAGGGTATTTGGGGTAGTGGCGAATATGTCAATACAAAAACTTATCATCTCTATTGTTATATAAATAAATATCAGAATTCAATCCCAATAGTAACCATAAGAGCATAGGCTAATAATCGCAAATTGCATTACAAGAATCATGTAAAAATAAAACATGGGAAGGCCGTGGGGCCCCTTCTTTATTTAATATTTTTTTTGCCGGAACGACAATATAACATACAAATAATAATTTTTTTCTAACTATACATTAAGGAACGTAATCATTATCACTACCATCATCATCACCAGCTGAATACCACATATAACTTTTAAGAGAATTGTTATCCCTATCTCCATGTTCGTAGTAATGCGAAATCGGGTTATCAGAGATATTGTCTAGTTTGAATAGAAAAAGAAACTAAGTCCCAGGTGTTTATATTTTGAAGAAATTATTTTGTAGAGCGGAGCTCATGCCAAGGCATAAAATATTACACATCATAAACTTTACTTACAAGATCTGGGACTATACGACCTAGGTACATAACCTATTGGGATAACAACCCCGGAGGCGTTAGAATCATTAGTCGTGGGGGCATTGCTATCATTGGTCTTGGGGGTGTTACTATCATTAGTCATGGAGGTGGTGGTGTTATTACTCGTGGTGGTGGCGTCATTAGTCTTGGGGGTGGTGTTGGTGTCATTAGTCTTGGGGGTGGTGTTGGTGTCATTAGTCTTGGTGGTGGTGGTTTTTTTTTTTACTGCTCATTTTTCGTACCTAAATACAAAAAAAATCATAGTAAGAAAAAAATTCGGTTTCATAGCTGAAGTAGAATGAAATATCACAAATTACTTAAAAAAATATACAGGCAAGTGAATCAGGTAAAAAATATATGAGCAAAAAATAACGTTATTGGTAACCCACCTTACAAGATAAAAAAAACTCGCCAATTTTATATTGCCTTATTTCGTATTACATAACAGACCCAGGTACAACGTACAGTACTATTGCTTCCGAAATAAGAGGCGAATCTACGATTCATAATCTTTCGGATCTAGATCTGAAAAAAAATAATTACGTTACCCTAACACAATGCAGGATCACACTTAACAGAGCAACTCCGTTCGGTCATAAGTTCCAAACACTGAACGCGTTTTGCCCTTTTTCTGGTAAAATTACCCCCCCTTAAATTCGACGATCGCTTAAGGTAGGTTTAGATCTGACGAACTCGGAGATGGCGGAGATTCCAAGTTCCCGCAACATATGAATTTGGACAAAACTACTGATTAAGGACCTTATACATATTACCCTTATAGCCTTTTTAAATCCCATTCTTATCGCGGGATCGTATAAAGTAAGGAAGAGGGCCCAGGCATTATTCGTAATATTCGTTAATAATTAAAAAAATCGACCGTGAGAATTAATTCTGCAGGAAAGTATCACAAAACCTTATACGTACCCAATTTCGTGCGACTTACTAACGTAATGTTAATTGCAACGACTAGATTAATGTTTAACTACTGTTGAGCCACACTGTTGAAGTACTGTTGGCTTTTTATTAATAAAGATATATAAAATATCTAAGCCACTGTTGAAGTGCTGTTGAAGTACTGTTAGAATAAAATATTAAGATCCGTTATGCTAAATTTGACATATGTTTATTGAATTTCGAATATTCAGTCTTTAAAATAGCGTATATTTAGTCCCAAAAAATTGTGATGCAGTATACGTATCCAACTTCTAATAATTTTTATTTTGCCGACAAAAATAGACGTACAAATATTTATATGAATCTTTTTAAATATTTTACGAAAGGAATATCAATTTTTAGACTTATTGTGGTCGTTCCATTGATGTTATATAAATGTTACACGGAAATTTTATTAAATTCTTATACACGATCAGGGAATGATCACGGAATGTTGCAGTTTAATCTAATTAGAATTGTAAGTTTGTACGTAGTTGTGTTAAAATAAAACAGGTATTTTTATTACTTACACATAAAAAAAATCGTGAGAAGGTATTCAACCAAACACCTGTTGAAGTGCTCCGTTTCTAATTTCAGATTAACAGAAAGTAAATTCGATATAAATAAATTTATTTTAGCCTTGTTAGCTCCGCTAAGAGATGATAGTGTCTAAATATTGTGATAAATATTTATAACTTATCGATTTTCCTTTCAAATTTATACATGGTTATGTCTCCTGAAACTTCGCATCTAAAATAACGCACATATTTGTTTCTCGAATATCCGAATCCGGTTGACTGAACATCTACACGATGTACCAGGAACGGAGTACGTATCATATAAAAATCTGATTTTTTTTTCCATCTTACGTGTATAATTATCGTAGCGCCAATACCAGGAACGGCTTGTTTATAACTCTATCAAGCTATTATGCTTTTACGCTTTTGATTAGTTATACAAAACCGTCAAAAAATGTTAAGACTAATAATATATCGATGAGCAAGTTATGATCAGGAATATCATCGCGATAGTACAGTACCAAATCAGCCTTAGCCACGTACAGTATAGTGCGTCGATTGTAGCGGTAAATCAAGTATCGCACTGAAATTTTGAAATTGATTCCATAATTTATTCTAACCATGCATAATCTTAAAAGTGCTCGAATCTTCTAATCGAGTTTACTCATAACTTTACGTTCCTCGCCTTTTCCTATCGCAGTATCGTATATAATAAGAAAAGGCTTTCTAGTTATTCGTAACATTCGTTATAAATCGACCGTGAGAGAAAATTAATTTTCTCTGCAGGAGAGTAACACAACCTTATATGTACCCAACCTTATATATACGTACCCAATTTCGTGCGACTTATGTAATAAAAAATAATTTATTATCGTAACCCGAATATCGTTATTTCAACCTCGACTAAAAACATGTACACGGACCTGTGGGGCCGTTAAGTCATGCGATAATACTTTATTTTTCTGGAACAAATGTATGAATTCTCGTGTACCCGATTCATTTCAGCATGGATCGGTGCCGAGAAAAGTCTCATGATTTTGACGGCCATGAGGTTATTCTTAATGGCTATCAACAATAAAAATTAAATTACCGTTACGTGGTTGTGTTAAACTCATGTTTACAGGTACTTATTTCAGTATTTATGTATTTACGGGGTAACAATGCGATGCTAGATGTTTGATCAACATGCTTTGATATTTTTGTTACAATGCATAAATAACGAAGTGCATAACGGTTATTCTAAATTTGTAAATCGGGCTTAAATATAAAGCGTGTAAAATTATTACCGTGCCCCGTATAACTAATCTAATCCCAAATATAGAAAACACACGATCGTTAGCTGATTTGCCGTGTTCAAGCCGAATTTAGTAAACAATTTAATTATTTGTTTACGTAGCTGGTAGTAATTATCATGCTAAAATATCGGTATGATACCAAATAAAAATTGGTAGTTGAGAGGATCTACCTAATTCTGTTTTATCGATATGCTTTTTGAACGAATAACTTTTTCCGTAGTCTATCTTAATTTAACCCCTTCATATTAAAAAATAAATCTCCTTTTTAGCTATGCTTTTTTGTTCTTACCGTATTTATTTTAAAACTATAAATTTTTAATATTATATACCCGTATAAGTAATCAAATTGTAAATAGTAAACGCTTTATTTCTTTTTATATTTGTTGGAAATTTTACTAACATTAAGGTCGTTTACCCTAAATTCACTTAACGCTTATCAGCTACATGCATCTTTACTGCCTTTATATGCACGTACTATGTTTATACCAGTTACTTTCCGAGTAAGTTTCTTACCTTTCTATTTTATGCTCGCGTGTATCCTTTTACAGTACTAGATATTACTTTGCATTTATTATCGTTAATAGTTACTCATGCACTATCCCATTTATAATCCTATGTTTCATTAAATTGTGAATACTGCCGGAAACGAAGTGACGGGTCACATCTAGTTGCATTTAAAAAATCGTGTAGGATATACTGCATAACGGTTATTTTAAATTTGTAGATCCGGCTCAAGAAAAACAAGCCCTCTAACAAGTTATTAATGACCCCAAATATAGAAATATGCGATTGTTGATTTACCGTGTTCAATAATTGTGGTGCCGAATTTAGTAAGGAATATAATTATTTGTTACGTAGTCATTATCGTGTTAAATTATCGTTACGACGCTAAATAAAGCGATGTGTGATAGTTTTCTGAAGTGCTAAATTATTATAGTGACACACGATTGACTTAAATTCAATGCTGAATATAACATACTATAGTTTGTTGTATAAATTTTTCCAATAAAGGGGGTTTCTTTCAATATATAATCCAATTTATTCGTTTTTCAACCCACTAATATTCGTGCAATATTTCGTGAATACAAATATTTACCTCGTGTTTTTTTTTACCAAAGACAACAATTACAATGCAAACATCAAATAATAAACGAAAGGGAGAGGTCATTGCATCACAGGACGAACCCACTAAAACCAAATTGTCGAGACAGGCCTGTACACGTAAAAATAAAAAACTTAGGCGTGAGCAGAAACAAACCAAGATGCTTCGTAGCCCGAATGATGACATTCTTCCAGTAATTGATGACATTACCTTTGATCCATCCCGGGTATATATTGCCTTTAGTATAGCCAAAATTGTTTTTTCTTGTTTGGTTGCTTTTGAGTAAAGTGGGTCAGTTAGTACTTTGGTGAGGCGGGCTCATTCATTCTCTACAAAAACATGCAATCCTTCAGGGAAAAAACCATTCATGTTTATTTGCATTATTATATCTATACATTTTAACAATGAAAATTTCAATTATTTTACTAGCATAGAATCCAATCTGCTACTCGAAAATTGTCTGCTATTGACAATATTTATTACTTGGAAAGGGAATGGAGAAGCATTCCTCTCTGTCCTTCTGATAGAATATCTTCTAAAAAAAATAAGACCCATCATAATATATCGGCTAAAGACTTACTCATTAAAACGTTACTGAGGGAGTCATCTGCTAGCAATAATTCTATTGACTTACCCGAAATTCCTCCAGATTTTTTATCTCTAGTTTATAGTGATATTATTAAGGAAAAGAATGATGTTAAAGAACCATTGGACATTGATACTAATAACAAATGTTTGTGGATTGCTTTTGGGCGGTGGTTAGGTTTAAGGAGGTCAAAAAAACCGCTAAGAAGGAAGCATGTGCGCGAACACCTCAGATTATTATGGAAAAAACTTCAGCATGCTTATGTTGAGTTGCAAAATTTCTTTGATACGACTACTATATGTAAAAGTCAGAAAAAAAAACACAGCTTATCGTATCGGCACGAAATAATAACAAATCACTAGGTAAGCTAGTTCAACTTGAACACATTTTTGAACCTAAATGCATTACGGACCTGGGCCACCGAACGTTAATTCACTTGAAGCAACTCGATGATCCAGATGCTGTTACAACCGCATTTAATATTGTAAATTGGTACTATTTCCATTTATTAGAAAATCCTTCACACTGAAGTAAAGGATTTTGGACCAATTTTATTGAGCATTTTGGAGCTTATACAAGAAACAATTTACTTCCCTTCACAAGCTCTAACACAGCGAGTACGCATAACATTAATCATCATGAATGCATCAATAAATTACTTCGGGGTCTTAGGAAATTATCAGAAAGTATCAATCGGTTTCTTCAAGATTATTATGTGGATTTATATATGAAATTAAGTAAATTATTATGGGGTCCATTTGCTCCAAGGGCATTTGGGGTTTCCCAATGATAGCCATCAACTTTAATACTATTAGTGACTATCATTGGGATGATCATGATGAACCAAATAGTCTGTGTGTTTTAGTCGCACTGGGAGATTTCAAAGGAGGAGAATTGTGTTTTCTTCAACTTCAAGTAGTTGTACATCTTCGGCCAGGACAAGTAGTAGCATTTGCATCCCATCTATTGCTCCATGAAAATTTTACAGTTACAAAGGCATCCGGCATAGTATTGTGTACTTTGTGCATGATACATTCTTTCACAATTTACGGAATTTTGATCCTACATATCTTGAGGCTGGAATTGAGAAAAGTAATGGGCCAATAGTTTCTGAGAAGGACCTTAATAATGCTCAAGGTTTAAACCATCGCAACCAACCTCCCAAACCGAAAGGAAACCAAATACAAATCCCTTCCACTGTTTCTAATCGTAGACGAGAATATATAAGTATGAATTATTTTATGATTAATATATAAAAATATTATCGTTATTAATACTTTTATAGATTTAGCACGTGCTCAACGAGGTTTAAGGGCAGAAGATCTACTTCCAGATTTATAGCAATATTATTTTGCTTCTACTACTGTATACTCATGTGATTAAAACTTGTATGTAAATCTGAAATCGATCAAAAATATTGTTGAAACATTATTTGGTTATATAATACAAATATTTATTATTATTAGATAGATAAGCCTCTTAAAGATGCGAAGCATAATTTATATGCCACAATGCTTGTTAAAAAAATACTACATGTTTGTTTTCATCCCTCTACTTAGCCTAAAATAATGCGAGCTATATAACAATAGTTTTGAATTTCCCTTATATAAGCCTTCTTTTTTTTCAGCTCTCTTAAAAAATTTAAATCCTTTTAACATTAGATTGTTTTTGTGTTGATAAGATAATTGCCACAACTATTTGTGCGGGTATACTTAGTCAAGCAAAAAATTTCGTTTCTACTATTGAAGTGATAGGGCCTCTGACTATGTGTGTTGTGAGGTTTAACATACTTATAATTACCATTTGGTAGCTCAGTACTTTGGTGAAGGTAGTTGTTTGTTCTGCAAAAATGCACAAACTAGTCGCCTTAATAATATAGTTTTCTCAGGTGTAGTTATAGCCTTTCGAGGCAGGCCTAGAATCTAACTATTACCTCCCTGCAATTTATTTTTTTTATGCTTATAAAAACAGAATTTTAGAGGGCATGATCGTTAGTTATAATTGTCTTCGTAGCGAGGAGAGAAAGACCTGATGAGCTTACCGCGGTTTAGTCCACTGAGCTACGAAATAAGAAATAGCTTTGAATGTATCCACCTTGAAATTTGCATAAGTACATAACCTATTGCTATATTATTATTTACTATCTAATCTGAAAATTTTATGATATGCTGGATGAATTGGATAAGTAATACATTTTTATTTTCTTGCACAAGATTATATTGCGTCGATAGATCAATCACCCAGGTTACTTGTTATGGGTATGTATAGTTATGCAAAAAATTTTGCTTGAGTCTTCACCCCTTGACGATAGGGCCTCTGACTATGTGTGTTGTGTATTTGAAAAGGCATAATCATCATTGCTGGTGGCTCAGTACTTTGACTTGTTGGTTCATTCAGTCTGCAAAAATAATCAATTAGGTGATTCAATTGGGCCACATAAAATATAATTTTAACCTTATTTCTTAATTTTTTATATGGGATATAATTTGAATACGAGAATAGTACAAGTGAAATTTTTCGCACTCTTCGGGTCTACAATTCTCACTACATTCCAATATGCATATCTCCCATTCTCATTTATATATCACTTACAAAATATGACAAATATACACAACTCATCTAATAACCCAATTCGTACTAAAAATGAATCTGGTTTTAATCATATATATTGTACCAAATCTAATAGGTCAAAAACACTAAAACTGCTGAATATATAAGCGATAATATGTCTGGTTTTGATATCGCCACTATTATTGATAAAAAAGATAAAACACTTCCTAAACCGTATATTAATCGTCCTGGTTTTGATATGAAGTATGCTGTATCATATATATCACATTATGGTGGAAATTATGCTAATAAACTCAATCAAATTTTCGATAATAAAAGATTATTTGACACTTTATCTACCATAAAACAGAATGAAACACCTGTTCAATGGGCAATATGAGTAAGAATTTCATTACAAGATTTGTTAAATTCGGGAAAATTTAGTATATATCATCGATATTGTTTATTTATGTCATATGGTAAAGGTAAATTTGTTAATTTCGATTATTGCAGACCAAGGATTCATAAAAGTCATATGGCTATTTGTTTTGGTTGCTGAAAACTTATAAAAATTGATGATGTACAACCTAAAAAATCATTCTATTTTACTAGACGAAGATATGTTGATTGTCTCGTACCTAGTAATTTGATGACCAGTCATTGGGATAATGATTGTGATAAACCAAAGACTGATTTCGAAAAAGCAAGGATTATAACAAAGAGCATTTCACCGATTTCAAGAAAAAGAGCCATCAAATGCACAACTTGCATGGAATAGCTTACCAAATGATAATACTCCAGATGATAAAAAGTTTTTAGATTTAACAAGATGTAAAGTAAAAAATCCTCAGACCCGAGAACAATTTAATCAGTGGTGTACTAAATGGATTTTATTTTATAAAAACAATCCTATGATGCGCAGTTCCATTATTAATAGACAATATAAAGAATATTATATTCCGGATTAGGGCTCCTATCGGATCGGACTGAACCAGACTTTTGTCAAGTTTGAATCCGGTTCGATTTTCGAACCGAACTCAAACTTTTTGTTTCAAACTTTTTAGTCAAGTTCAAGTTCGGTCCGGGTTCGGTCCGAAGTTTGTCAAACTAGTTTGAAATCCGAATTAGTGATATGAATCGAAAATCGATTAATCGATTAGTTGATCGAGTTGGCAATATGATTTTTTTTTTACTTAATTTTGTAGTATCACTTTTCGTCGTCGCGTTTTCAAGTCTCTTTTCGATGTTTCATGTTTGTTGATCTTCTTTTCTTTGTTTAATGGCTTTTTTCGTCATTTTCAGTTCGTCGTCTTCTACTAGTGTTTCTTCTTTTTGTTCGTTTGCTGACGCCTTTTTTTGTTTTTCGGTTCATCGCTTCTTTTCGTCGTTTGCTAATGCATTTCTGTTCGTTGTTTGCCAGTTCTTTTGTGCTTTTTTCGTTTGTATGCTGATGCCTTTCTTCGTCTTTTGCAGTATTTTAGGTTCGTCGTTTATTGGTGCTTGAATTGTAGTACTGTAATTTAGAGATAGAGTTAGTGTTAGTTGATACGCGGATTTAAAGATTAGGAATTAAAATAAAGATCAGGCTAGGGTTAGTAGTATAGTTAATGACGAGTAAGGTGAGTTAGAGTATAGGTAAGGGTTAGTGTTAGCAATAAGGTTAGTGTTTAAGGGTTAGGATTAGTGATATCGTTAGTAATAAGGTTAAATTTAGCAGCATAGTTAGCAAAGAGTTAGAGTTAGCGACAAAATTAATAATATAGTTAAGTTCTGAAACATTTAATGTATAAAGAATTCTTATACAACGAACTTATTGTATAAAAAATTGAAACATATAAATAAAAAAAAATTAAAAAACGCGAAATTATATAGTATATAATACCTACTACCCTCACGATGCTTCGTGAAAGGATAATATATACTACTCGTCACATAATGATAAAGACATAATTAATTGCAATAGGAAATTACTCCGGGCTCAATAAAAAAATATTACAAAAAAACTAAAAATACAAAAAAAAAATTTACTCAAAAAATTTCACGCTACATCTTAAAACTACTATTGCACTACGTCCCAATTCTAAATATCTTATTACGTCCCAATTCTAAATACTGTATTGCCAAATCTAACTATTGATCTATAGATCGATAGTTAGATTTGGCAATACAGTATTTAGAATTGGGATATAGTGCGTTTAGAATTGGGACATAGCGCAATAGTTAGTTTTTAGAGTAGATTTTTTTTTTGTATTTTTAGTTCTTTTTGAAATATTTTTTTTTATTGAGCTCGTAGTAATTTCCTGTTGCAATTAATTATATCTTTATCATTATGCAATGAGTAGTATATATTATCCTTTCACGAAGCATCGTGAGGGTAGTAGGTATTATGTACTATATAATTTTGCGTTTTTTATTTTAATTTCGCGTTTTTTATTTTAATTTATTTATTTATTTATTAACTTTTTTTATTTATAAGTTATGTTTCAATTTATTTTATTTATCTATACAATAAGTTTGTTTTAAAGAATGCTATTATATATTAAATGTTTCAGAACTTAACTATATTATTAACTTTATCGCTAACCCTAAAGCTAACTATACTACTAAATTTAATCTATACCACTAACCCTAACCCTTAAACATTAACCTTATTGCTAACACCAACCCTTATCTATACTACTAACTCGTGGTTAACTATACTACCAACCCTAGCCTAATCTTTAAATCCGCGTATCAACTAACACTAACTCTATCTCTAAATCACAGTACTACGATTTAAGCACCAGTAAACGATGAACCTAAAACATCTGAATAAGATGAAGAAAGGTATCAGCAAACAAACGAAATGAAGCACAAAGGAACTAGCAAACAACACACTAGCAAACGACGAAAAGAAGCGACGAACTGAAAGACAAAAAAAGGCGTCAGCAAAAAAACAAAAAAAAAAAATCAGTAGAAGACGACGAACTGAAATGGTGAAAAAAGCCATTAAACAAAAAAAAGAGTATCAGCAAACATAAAACAGTATCAACGAACCTAAAGAGACTTGAAAACGTGACAGTGAAAGGTGATACTACAAAATTAAAAAAAAAATCAATAAATATGATATAAAAAAAAACACTGTAACTGGTGGTTTCTTTTGGTTACTGTACGATGCAGACGATGTAGATCTGATTAATCGATTAATCGATTAATTGATTAATCGATTAATCGATTAGTTGATTAAAAATTTTCAACTAACTAATCGATTATGATTTTTTGCCCGATTCGTAACACTAATCCGAATACTAGTATAAATATTAGAACTTCAAAATAGTTTGACAAACTTCGGACCGAACCGAACCGAACTCTTAACTGAGTTTGAGTCTGGTTCGAAGTTTGAAACTAGCAAAATTTAGAGTTCGAGTTCGGTTCGATCCCGGATCGGATTCGAACCGAACCGAACCTGAACCGAACATAGGAGCACTATTCCGGATAATTGGATAGATTCTAAAAAGAGTCAATTGGGGGTAGATTCCAAAAACGACTTTTGAAACTTGAAGCATGATAAATATTTATTTGATTTATTTAGTATTTGAAGTTTCGATATATCTGATTATTTATACTAATTAACTATTTATTGATAAAATATATAGATATCTGGCTTACATATTTTTGTACATGAATGTATTTTGCAGGACACAAAAATCCCTATTACAGATAATGTATCGAGTTTGTTATTTTTTTTTACATTCACCTCAATTTCATACCAGCAGGATCGATAAGCTCTTAAAATAGAGTGGCGAGTAGAATGTGTACTATATTATTGTATTAATAAATAACAGAAAAAAATAAATATTCGATTATCAAACCTTGGTTTATTTATCTAATTTCAGAGGGGTGTCCCAACACTTAAAGGATCGTCTACTGCTTTATTAAAATCAAAAACTACAAAATTTCGATCTCTTAAATGTTTATCAATAATTTTAGATGCTTTTTTGGATCGTCTGTATACTGGCATATGATTCTGCTAATATCGTCCCGACTACCACTCCCCTGGAATAAGCATAAATGTGAGATATTTTCGCGAATAATTTTTGAGGTTTGGGTATATTTCTGGCTTACATATATGGGTGAGATATTTTGATGCCGGCCACTAATAAAGTAAGGAATAATTCGTTCCTGTACTTTTTTTGGTTCAGCACATAAATCCTCAAATACAACAACTGTACTTCACTCTGGAAAAAATTTAGTTATATCTGGAATTTTATCTGGAGATATCCTTTTAAATGTAACATCTTCTCGATATGGTTTAGGGGCATTTGCAAAAATCTGGTACACATTTTTTACTAATTTCCATTTTGGTTCAGAATGTTTGCCTATTAATACAAGGTCATCATTTTTGATATAACGATTTCCTTTCTTGCCTTTAAACATTCGCTGTAATTTATTACCAAGCATAAGATTTATAACCATATTAGTTTTTCCACTATTGGATCCTCCACATACCAGTAATCTGAATGGGGCATCTGGACTAAATTTGTTGCCTTTCATTCATTCTGAGGATTTTTTAGATGTCTCGTCGACATTGTATACAAATATGGGCATGTTTTCTTCTTTCATCTCGATCAAGCTAAGTCACTAATTATTATATCAAAAAATAATAGCAGATTACTATTCCTAAATATATACATACATTAATTTTGTTTACGCTTTGGATTTATAAATTAAATATTATATAGCAAATATAAAATGGCTGAACTTCGTGAAAAACTTTCCGAATTTATAGGTTTCAAACCTGATGAGATTTGTTTTCCAGAAACAGAGAAAAATCAACAACTATTTCGAAAAATTATTGCAGATCAGAGAATGGCAACAAATATTGTGATAGATGATTTTCATTTCTTGCTCTGTACTGGATATAATGGTAAAGGGGGTCGATTAATACATATCGGGTAGTTAATATGTGTAATACAAAAAGAATGTGAAAAGGTTTTGTTAAAAATTCCTCATAATATTACTAATAAAATCATAACACATCTTCAATATAAATTCAAAGATATTCCATTAGCACCAATAGTAAGGTATCCGAATATCCTATCGCAATTGGATTCAGAGTGTGATATTATTTAGCCATGCTAGCTAATAAGATAGAATCGTGTTCATCAATATCCATATTTTTCAAATACCCTTTCTTAAACAACTCACTTTTGATATAGGGAAATAAATCACATGCATAAGGCACTTCGATAAGATTTATACCCTTTTTTTTACATTTATCTCGCTTTTTTTGATTGTGCTCCCTTTGCTCATCTAAGTCTATCTTGCCTCGTCTATGGAACATTGGATTCTCAGAAAAATGTTGAGGCTCCTGGAATTCGTATGCCAATTTTAATTCTTTATTATATCCATCTAATTGCATTCCATTCAAGAATGACGGTTTACAAGATGGAAATTTCTTACCTAACAGATCCTCAAAAATATATCTACATCTTTGCTCATCGGTAAAATGTGGACAAACAGGGCACCATTCGAATTTCTGTTTCTGAATTTTATAAGGTGCATACCATTGATGGAGCCTTTTTTTACAAGACCAGAGATATATATCTAACCCATTTATATGACCAGTTTTACCAAGATACTCCCCACCTCGCTTCTTCACATAAGCTTGTGCTTTAGCTACTTTATTAATAGCACGAATGAAATTAACAGACCTAGAACGAGCGTTTTCTTCCAATATACTCTGGGGCGGATATTGAATTTTTTCTGGAATCACGTGCATGAGCTCTTCTCTTACAAATCCACGTGATAGGGTGTATTCTCCATCTAAATAATATAATACTGGCTCATTCTTCGTTACTATAATTTTTCAGATTTTATATAAAGAAGTGCTCCAAATTTCATTCGTTGCACACCTTTGATTTTCTATACCACCTTCCTATTCCCCATTAGCGAGTAGGTAACGAACGGTATTCCCCTTTTTTAATTTTTTTTCGTCTTTACCAACTGAACGTTTATATTTTGTAGATGGTCTAGACTCTACCCTATCCAATCTAACTGCTTTCACAGGTGCTAATCTCTATTTCTTTGATCCTGGCGCTCGTATAAGTCGTGTTGGATAATTATTCAAATATTCAAGAACTTTTGGTAAATGTTTAACCCATGCCCTTATTAATTTAGGATTCCTGGATATACTTTCAATAGCAGATTGAACTTTGTATAACATCTCTGCCAATGTCTTACAAAACCTGTTTACGATTGCAAGTTCCCAATGAGAGTATGGGCCTATAACTCGGATTATAACATTATGTGCTTCCATTATTTTTGAAGTTTCAGCCATAAATTCTCTACCACTATCACATTGTAATAAATTAGGCCAGGTAAGAGGGGTATTCGGGTTGTCATAAATTTTCTTAAAGGCCTTAGCAACTTCAGAATTATTCTTCAATGTTAGAGGAATAGCACATTTAAAATGTGATGCGACAACTATAACAGTAAGTGCCCATTTGTATGTCTTTCTATTAACTGTATCATTTGTAAGGCGTAGCAAATCACAAATTTGTACACAATTCTGGCAAGTGATTTTACCATAACTAACCCGTGGAGTATCTTTTGGTGGTGGAGCGTGTTTTTGCCATTCATTCTGGTTTGTAAGCCACTCACATACCTTTTTATATGGGAACTGATACCCCTCTGCTTTAAGATCTTTCCATAGTTTTCGGGGGTTGGAATGATACCCTGTTGGTTGATAGAATAATAGCCAGCAAACTAGGGCCAATTCCTCATCAGTACTAATTATGATACTAGGTTGGTTCATTTTCGATACATTTTACTATATTAATAAATTATTATTTGGTAAAGTTTCCAGAAGCATCGATATATTATAGGCTTGTACAATGCCATCAGATACAATAGTGTCTCCACCTAGTAAAACAATCAAAAAATTCGAAGCTAGTTTGCAGATAATAAAAAATCGAGTTTGCAAATTACAACAGGATCTTGTCTTAAAAGAGGATTATATTAATTATCTTGAAAAAGAAATCTCAATTCGGGATGAGGAGCTAGACCCATTGAGATCAGAAATTTCTAATCTTATAAAACAGTTAGAAAATGTATTTAAAGAATCTGAAAAGCGAGAAAATTATATAGATTATTTAGAAAAACGGTTAGCAATTTTTCAGAATGAAATAGACAAGCTTAATGAAAAAATTCTTGATTTGTATAGCTTTAGCAGTAGCATGGCGCAACCACCAGGATCACCCAGATTATCTTTACCTGAAAATCAAGCCACAATCCAAAATAATAGGATTCAGTGAGAGATTAATAATATTAGACAATATTTTCAGAGTCCAATTACAATAGCATCTACAATAAATGCATTGAAGATTATCTTAATATAATTTCTGATGCTGGAGAAAGGTTTGAAAGATTGGTGCTACAAATATATCCACGAGCAAATGCTCGAGCAATCAATGCTGAAAATCGAGTAGTGAATTTGCAAACCCAGCTAATAACTTTGCAAACCCAGTTAGCCGATTCACAGAACAGTAGGGGTCTTAATGGGTCGGGTTGGGTCGGGTTTGGGACTGACCCGGGTCGGACCCACTTGGATCAAAACCCGACCCGGGTCTGACCCGCCTCATGTCAAACCCGACCCGGGTCTGACCCGCCTCATGCCAAACCCGACCCGGGTCTGACCCGCCTCATGTCAAACCCAACCCGGGTCTGACCCAACCCAGCCCAACCCGGGTTGAACCCGGGTTAATGATGGGTGACCAACGATTGCTTATTATATTACTACCTAAAACCTATCTAAGGCCGTTTAAAGTTATTAACATCACCCCTCCACCTTCCCTTTGATGTCCCCCGGATAACTCTTTATCCGAAAGTTGTAACCTTTAACATAATCTAATAACCGGTTTTATATCCTATTCAAATAAAAGGATAACGGTTATATCCGGATAAGATATTTATATTAAAATGCATCAATCAAATAAAGTAACTCTATATTGATCAACATAAAAAAATGATTTATGCATGAAGTATGTACTTTGTACATTCTATTCTAAAACTTACGTATTCGTCAGGTGTCATTAGTGGCCAGACAAAGCGTATTTCGGAAATAAATAAAAGTTTAAAAAATTTTATTTGTGTACCAAAATTTTGAAATCGAAAATGAAATGGGAGTGCTTAGAGACTCCCATTTGACAAGATAAGTAAAATTTTTTTATTATGCAGATCAACAAACTATTTAATAATAATAGAACGATATTAGAAGCAGTATCGATTAACAATAAAATAATTTATAATAATGAAGGTCATATAAATAAGTGTATTCGAATTTTAATTAAAAAATAAATAAGATTTGATTTGTACATCTCTTATTTGATAATAAATACGTCTTCTTGTTTTATCAAAATAAGATTTACACAAGAAAACCCCCTAGATCACTTTGGCTGGATGAAATGTAAGGAATAATGAACAAGAAAAAAGACATTGTGTGGAGGTTGCAGAATAATGCACTCCCGTTAGGGTACCGTTTTATGCATACATAGATGGGAGTTGTCTTAATTGTCCAGAAGAAAAGCAAGCACCTCAGCATTTTGCGATAGAATGCAGTTAATTTGGAAAATAGGCTATATGTTTCTAAAGAACTCCGTAACAGATCCAAGGCCACAAGAAATGAGGGATATCTTTACAGCTAGCAATATTCAAGATGATAGAAAAAGGAGGGTAGCATTATGGTTGCATATCAATATATCCAAGCTCGATGGGGTAACAATATTATAATGGAAGAAACTGTTAAAATAGTGCTAAAGCCAGATTACAAAAGAGTTTCAAGGTACTCATAATAGCAAGCCGAAGGAAAAGTTAGTTCAATTCTTGAACTTTTAAAATTTCTTTTAAGTTGTAGATAGGTAGTTTGTTAGTTATAATAATTATAATATGTATTTTTAAATTCTAAATAAAATACACCAATTCGCATTAAAAAAAAAAAAAATAAATAAATAAGATTTACGAATTTTAATTCTGAAACCCCTTATTATTATAATGTTCCGCGTCATTCTGAATTTATGTTGATTCTCAATTGGCGAATTGACGATCGAGAAAATCGAGAAAGAACACGTTTCAATTCAGAATTGAGAAATGACTTGGAACAATAATAGTATAGAATAATCCTTTTATCACGCAGCGTTCAACTTGCGCTTTTCTTATTGTATTCCGTACTGGTATGTAATAGAAAAATAAAATAAGTCTTACTCTACAGTATGTATTCATATATATAATATAATAATTGTAATTATAATACTTACAAAAAAACTGAAAGCCAGTATAAGTTTAGTGTAAGGCCGTTTGAAGTTGATTCTTCGGTTAACATCACTTTTCCAGGACTCTCGGGGGGGGGGAGGGGGGTAAAATGAAACGAACATATGAAACGAACATTGATTGGCTGTTCATTTTCGGGGGGAGACTTCACCGGGGGGGTGATGTTAACCGAAAAATTAACTTCAAACGGCCTTAATTAATTAATTATATAATGTATCATCAGAGAAAAAGAACTTCGTACGTACGTACAATTTTTACAGCCAAAATTCTCGTGATCTAGTGATCGGATCTAAAAAATATGTATGCGATCACAGATCGGAATTTTGGGTTCCCAAGTTCCTATTGGTCGAGCAAATTTTGTCCCTCATTGAATGAAATAAATCACTACTCGGATGGCTTAAAAATTAATGTAAAAAAGTATCAATTCGAATAATTGGTTTGTAATTTTTATTTCCGAAAAAGTTAAATGTTTATTCAAACATTTCTTACTCATTAGTTCTCTAGCTCTTCAAAATCGAATAAACACTTCGGAAGCTCTATCTTCAGCAGTTTTTCTTGAATCGTTTCATTGCAAACTTAAATAAACATATATGAGAGGCAGTCAAGTAGGAGCTAAAATTTGTTCTTATTTATTTATTTTTTATTAATTTTATGTTTTTTTTAAATTATGTTTTATTTTTTTTATTTCGTTTTTATTTTATTGTATTTTACTTTATTTTAAATTATTTTTTTATTTTAAATTATTGTTTATTTTTATTTGCCGTATAACCGCGAAATAACAACAGAGAATTATTTCGAATTTCGGCCTGAATTAATCTTAATTTAGGGTATTTTTATTTTTTTTAATTTTTACTTTTTTTATACGTTAACTGAAAAAATAGCTTCAAATGGCCTTAGATAGGTTTAGGTAGTAATATATAAGCAAAATTGCCTTCCTACATTTTTAATTAACACACCAAGGTAGGTTTAGACTGTCGTTTTTTGTATTTTTCAAGGTTTTCGTTCCTCATTCTTGTTTGCTTCGCCGAAGAACATCAAATTCCTAATTTGATTGGTCAGGTTCACGTGATTCTGCTCCGCTTTAGACGTCCCACATATAGAGCTATGTACATACGCCAGCCACTTTATAAATACTTAATATATACTAGTAATATCTCATGCACGAAGTAATAAATCGAATTTATATATTGAATTTGATTTCTAAATAATGATATATTTTATTTGTTTTATTTTTTTTTCATATGTTCATTTTAACGGGAGGGCCGGGGGGCCGTTGGGGGGGAGAGGGGGGATGATGTTAACCGATAAATTAACTTCAAACGGCCTAACTGATTTATATCGACCTATTAAATAAATATGGTAAACGAAATATTAAAATTGTGTTCTTATTTAAAATACATTAAATTTATGATGTAGACAACCGGGTAAATAATATGCAAATTAAAATATTTATTATAATTGTATTTTACCCTATATTATCCTATATCATATCTTAAGTTAACCGGATACCTCAATAATTTATCTGTTTATCAATTTTATAATTCGGGTATGCGGATAGCCTAAAAGTTAACCGGTCATTGGTTTCATCCATCATTAACCCGGGTCTGACCCGACCCGGATTTTTTCTGACCCGGGTCTGACCCGACCCGGGTTTGATCTGACCCAGCTAAGACCCCTACAGAACAGTTAGTTGATTCACAAACTCAGTTAGCTATACTTCAAAATGACTATGACCTTCTTCATCAGGCTTATGAGGCCCACAGAACACAGCATAATATATTTAAATCTCGAGAACTTGATGGTCAAATTACAATTCGTACACAAAAAAAAAAATATCAAAATTGCTTCTAGAAAAATTTGCATTGGGATTCAAAAATAGAAGAACCTATTAGCAACTACAAGAATATAAGACAGATGAGGCAATTACTACACACCTCTTAAATCTTACAAAAAATCTATACAGCAAATGGAAAAATAAATACAAGACTCTAGAAAATGATCTATTACTTGCCGATGTTCAACTGGACAACAAGTGGTGTTGTGTAAGTGGAAAAATTGTGCACGAAATTCTAAACAATTAATAAATAATTTACAACCATAAATTTTATTGTTACATAATAATCGACCAAATATGGCTACAGTTGCAGGAGACTTAACCAGTATTGCACCATTAATTGCAGAGATTCCAAATTATAGTGGACAAATTCCACCAGATGAATAGTATCAAAGAATTAATCAAATATTAACTTTGTCATCGATTACGGTGGCCAGCTTTAATGATGCACTTCGAGCAGATATTTTAAAAAGTAAGATGGCTGGAAAATATACAAATACACCTGCTCAACATGCTGGTAATAATATTGATACCCCGTTTCATTGATTGGTTGCGTCATAAATATCAAACAGAACCAGTTGGTACACAACAAGTCACTACTCAAAAATTAGCACAAGAAAAATTCTTACCATTTGATAATCCAGAAACATATGAAGCTAGGATACGACCTCTTTTATTAGGGGTTGCTAATGCTGATGCCAATATTTTAGGACTT
Organism: Gigaspora rosea; assembly: GCA_003550325.1. Classification (NCBI taxonomy): domain Eukaryota; kingdom Fungi; phylum Glomeromycota; class Glomeromycetes; order Diversisporales; family Gigasporaceae; genus Gigaspora; species Gigaspora rosea. Next base: position 28,992 of record QKWP01000440.1, read on the forward strand.
CTTAAGGGTCATTTATCGGGAGAGCTTTATACTTGGATGAAAATCGCTAATCCTGATAACATTAATGCATTTTTTATAGAACTTAAAAATATGTGGTTAGAACATTCTCCGAATTTGTATAAAGGCTCTATTCCTGACCAAATCTCTCAAGCTCCATCTATTACATCCCAGCCAGCATTACATCAAAAGAAATAATAAATCAAAAACTGAACCATATTCAGATATTAGTGCTAAAACAAGAGCTGAAATAGAAAATATAGTAAACTCACAATTAGATTTAAAGACCCAACAGCTCCAAGTACAATCCAACAACCTCCTCTACAACATAGTTCTCCACAATTATGACCACAACCTGCAGAAACATCTGAAAAAATTTATGAAGAAAATATTAATAATTTATTACTATGGCTTTATGGTAAAACTCCTTTGTTTCTGTTCAAGCACCCTCTTTATCTCCAAAACCGCAAATAAAAAAGAATATTACCTCAAATACCAATGATGTTAATGAAATTACTAAAGGTATGGCAGATATGTCTTTAAATATAGTAAAAATGACTAAAAGCATTAATGCTGTTGCTAAGACTGTTAAAAATCTCAGCGTTATTGCTCAAATTGCGGTAGGATAGGAGATAATTCTCGTAGCTGTTCTCGAAAGAAAAAAAAAGAAGCATAAAAAGAAAGGCAAAATTAATAATGCTCGTATAGATTCTGACTCAGATACTTCTTCTAATGAATCCGATTCTGATTCTAATTCTGCATCTGGATCCAGTTCTGAGGATAGTTCTTCTGAGAGTGAAAGTTTGAATGTTAATATTTCTAGATCAAAAAAAAAGTAAAGCAAAAAAGAAAATCGAATAAATTATCTTCTAGAAAAAAGTCTATAAAATCTGAAAAAAAGAATGAGGAAGAAAAAAAGCCTCAAGTATCTTATACACCCAAAACAAACAAAATAAAACAAACCATCCTAGAAGAAACTATCCGTAAACTTATTCAAAGTAAGTTTAAAAAAATATTACCGTCCTTGTTACAAAGTTTGATCTCTAATTCTAAAAAAAATTCTGCTATTCAAGATTCAAAGAACTCTAATTCACAAAAAGATAATGATTTTATAAATTATCGAGAGCCAATACCGGGAATAGCAGAATCAGATGGAGAAGAAGAAACTTTTGATGATCCTATGGAAATTGATTTCATTCAAAAAAAAGAACCAGCTACTGATGTTGTAACTACAAAATGCAAAATTAAATGATTGGTAATTCTGGCAGCCATAGTGGATCCTGGTGCAAATTTTCCAATCATGACCGAAGATATAGCCAAACGATTAAAATTGGTAATTGATACAAAGATAAAACACGATCTTAGCAGAATTGCTACTGCCCCTACTGAATCTATTGGGATTATTTGTAATGTGCCAATAAACTTTACTCCTGGTTGTACTATATACTCTGATTTTGCGATTGTTAAATACCAAAAACTGATGCTAATTTTACCTAATATATTACTTGACAAATATGATTATGATTTACTTGCATCAAGACGCGAATTGAAACTTGTATGCAATGGTAAAGAGTATTTTATCCCAATTAATATGCATAAGGTCAAGAACAAGCTCGAAGTAAATTGCACAACTGTAGCTCAAGATAGTAAGTCTTCAGTACCAGACCAAATTTCCCAGAAGATAGATAGTGATAAGGATGAGAATATACCATTTGAAAAATGGCATGCACCTGCAGGTTTTAGCTTAGATTCTGACAATTCAACTTTTAAAAAAAACATATGAGCTATAAAGAGTTAGAAAAATCGCTATATACTACTCTTGAGTCTAAGGCTAAAATAAATGATCTTTGTGAAAAGTTGCAAATACGTTATAAAAAGCTACTTGAATACATCTCCTTTAGAGGCAATAGCATAAATAAAGAAAAGTTAAATCTATGTAGTAGCTAATAGGCGAGTCATATTTGCTTTATTTTTCTCATCTCTTCTGGCTTATTTTTCATATAATGCATCCAGATCCTTACTACTTATTTTTTCTGTAGAGTTATTAGTAGGTATTGAATCAAATATGTGAGAGCGAAGCTCATTATTATTGCAAGGCAATGACTTTTCGGGTCTACATAATACAGATTTAGTCCGAGATTTGGAATTTTTCTTTTTTATTTCTGTATTGAGAGTAGATTCTGGATATAAAGTCTCTTTTCCAATTCGATTAAAATTTTTAGATGGAGTTGGTGAGATTAGTGTAAATATCTCAGTAAAAATGGTACTTTGTATTATTTGTTGTTGGCGCTCTCGATCTTCCCATATATCATCTACCCGATGTTTATTAATGTGAAAATCTCTCATAATTCTATACTTAGGTACCTTATCTTTGAGCGATCTAATTGTTTCTATCTGCTCAGAAGTTAGATATGTAGATTTTCGGCGATAATATGATTTTAGAAATGGTGTATTCATGGTTTGATTTTTTATCCAATATTTAAAATGATATTTAATATTTTAGAATAATAAAAAATGATATCTATTATTATACTCCAATAAAAAATAATATCTATCATTATAGATGAATATGAAATATTAGCATAAACAAGCTTTCAGCTGATAAAACTAATACACAAGTACTAAACCTAAATAAAAAATTAATATATAACCTAATTCAACATTATCCAATATATTTTTTTAATAGTCTAGATTATCTAACATTAAATACCATTATATAATAATAGAAATTATTAACAAAATTAGTTTTATTAATATCTGTATATTATCTATTATTTAGCGGAGCAAACGCAAGGTGCTAATATAGCTAATGTATATACATTACAAAATATTAAAGGCCATCGACTTGGTAGTATACGTGAAGAAGAGCTAGAAAAAAAACTATACAATGCTATCATATTCAAAGCTGAAATTAATAAGCTTGGTGAGAAATTGCAGGAAAAATACATAAAGCAAATGAAGGCATTTGATCGAGAAAGAAAGGAGTGGAATCAGGATTTGTTTCGAAATAATACCGAGATTCGAAAGTTACACACCCACGCTTTGCAGGTTATTAATGAGCATAAGCAACTACAAAATGAAAATACTAATCTTATTTCTCATAATGCACAAAAGGATATTTTTATTGCTGAATCCAAGGCTGAGAATATTACAAAATCCAAGAAAATTAGATCGCTAGAGTCTATGATCAAAATATTGGAAAGTAAGTTATCCTTAGCCCAGAAAGATGTATTTTCAATCCAGAAAACTTCTTTGAATAAAGAATCCGAGGTATTGTCTCTCAAATCTAAAATAACTGAATTAGAACATGAGTTAGGTTTAAATATTAGTGAATTGGAGCATTTGAAATCCAAAGATATGTCAGTCTCTATAGTTGGTGGAAATAATAAAAAAAATATAACCATGTCTAATGATATATCTGCAGTTAATGAATCTAGCAAAAATCTTAGCCAATATTTTATACACAGAAAAAGTATGGATCAAGCTAGAAAAATCAATAATATTATATCAGATCATACCGATGATAAAAGTATTGCAGAGCAATGGCTTAAAGAGCCTACTCCTATACCTAAATTCCCAAAAGTGGATACTGAGATTATCCCCAAGGTAAGTGATGAAATCGATATTAGCAAAGCTAATAACAATATACCTCAAGAAATACCAAAGGTGACCTCATTCCTTGCACAGCCAGAAAAGCATGCCCTTTCTTTAATTGAATCGAATCCCCAGATGAGACCTAGTCTCGAGGCTTTAACTCTTTCGATTGGTGGAATAGGAGCGATTCCTGTTGTAGCAAGTAGTTTGATGTCACCTCTATTGGAATATATTTTTCTTATCCTGTTGATTATTGCAGTTATATGGTTTGTGATATTGAGACACACATAGGAACTAGAGAAGAAAAATGAGCGATTACGGGATATGTGGGTCAGATAACCGAGACTATCTATTTGAACTTGGATATTATTTACATATGAAAAAATATAATATTATTGTATATGTATCTTAGTAGGGTGTCGCAATTCTAACCAAGAATACTTAACAATATAGGTCAATAATATCGATGCCTGATGGGTCATCTTTTTTACTGCCATGTGTGATTGATAGAGCTTGAAGACGTGCAATCTCAAGACCAATTGCTCTATACAATGTATTTCGAAATTCTGTTAACAACTCACACTCGGATTCCGAAATATCAGTTAATACATATTCTTCCAAAATCGTAATTTTAGAAATACACTTATGGGATTCAATGACTAATTTATACAAACTCTCTCTATACCCTATAAATATATTCGAAATTTCTACGAGTAATGTTGATAACTTTGAACAGATGAATTTCTCATGCCCATCTAACATATTAAAATAGGAATTATTTTTTTGTGAAGGGTTATCGCGACAAACACTTATAGTAGGGCATAATTTTTCCGCATGTGTAGTAACATCATTCCATAAATAGGAGATAATAGCTTCATCTTTTTTTGGTACATCACGTAAGTTCTTAATATAATTTTGAGCCATTTTTTAGCTGACTTCTGTGACTCTTCATCTTTAATTTTTGCTATTTCATCTTCATCTAGACTCAGAGAGTCATTGTTCTGCAATAAATTCTTAGCAATTTTTAATTTTTTCTCCTTGGATTTCTTTTTGTGATCCAAGACTTTTGAGATGGATTTAGGCGATGGTTGATATTTATCATCATAATTTATAAAACAGGCACAGAGACCAAATAGATTTTCGATATAATAATCAATATTTATTTTCTTGTTGTACTTTTTTACTACATCTGGGTATTCCATACAGTCTCCTTTTTGTTGTGGTATTTTTTTCCCACAGTTATCATAAATTTCTTCAGGTACTACTACAATGTAACTAAATCGTTCACCGGGTTTGGGAACTTTATATAGGTATTCGTTAGCAGGTAAACCCTTCTTTATAAGCTGTTGATTTTCCAATACTTTACGAGAATATTTAGCCTCTATTCGCAAAACAAACTGCTCTACAGAAATATTTTCCCACTTACTTTCCTTTTTAGGCCTCCATATACATGTCTAAATAAATTCATCATAATCTAACTTGGAAAGTTTTTCCACATTCTTCCAAAGAACTTTTTCAACAATCTGGTGTACTGTCTCCTTATTACCGATTTTCAAAGTTCTATTCATAATCTCCTTACCTACATTACGGAAGAGCTTGGATTGACCTCTTTTCACAATATCTACCCCTCTAATAAAAAGCTTACCTGGATTAAAGTTTGGTTTATTTTTATGTTCTAGACCATAGTATTTTTTCTTTTCTGTAAATACTACAGGAAATAAGACCTCCTCATATGCCATATTAAGGTAAGGCATTCCATTGTTTTTTTCAAGCTTAGTATTTACTTCATTATGGAGGTTTGCCATCACTTCCATAGATATTTTTACCATTTCCTCCCAGTACTCTTTTTGTGAGAGTTGATCTAATTTATATTTTCGATTACATTTCTGGAAACACTCCTCTGGACATGTAAGATATAAAGAATCAGTATCTTCATATTTAACACCGAACTCTTTGTCTTCAACAAATTTTTTAACAAATTTAATATTATGCTGTCCAGCAGAAGTAACTCCACCTGCTAACGCAGTTGATAGAATGGAAAGAGATTATTACCTGCCTCACCATAAAATGTATTCATATATAATTTTACTTTGAGTCTAAGCAACTATTTTCGAAGCTTTCCTCATCCAATTCATTAAGGCATTTTTTTATTTCCTTTCATTTATTAAATAGATTCTCCAATACACTAGCATATAAACCCTTTTCTTCAGGTATATTATTGTGGCGAATGGACCAAGCTTCTATAGTTTGACCATTGAATAGAAACTTAATCATATGGATTTTTTTTCCACTGCGAATTATATTTATTGCCTCTTCATGAGATAATATTATTTTATCTGGTGAAAGGTTGTAAGTCATTATAAGACTTGGGTATAAGGAGTCAAAATCTAAGCCTGTTACTGGACGTTTGTTTTTGAGACCTTTATTGGTGTAATAACATAAGCTCCTGGGTACTTACCAGATTCTGTATTTTCTGAAGAAATTATACTACATATTACTGCTCCAAGCTTCAGCTCCCAAAATTACATACTTTCATACCTCCTGTGAAATAGTGAGCATCAGAAAGAGAAACATATGCAATAGATGACACCTCCTGATAATCATTAACTACATTACGCTTAACCATAAGCTCCTGGCATCGCAATGCATCTATAATACAATAATGGGCTATTTCACGCATGTTTTTGGCTGAGCTGTCAGAGTTTTGAAGTATAGCATCTTTGTAGTATTTCCATATTTTATTATAAGGCATATCTGCCTTACTATCCAACCCACAAATATTTAGATAATATTTCAGTGAACTTGCCTCAGATTTTGGATATAATTTTTTGAAACAAGCATGAACATCAATAGGTATATATCCTGGGATTTTGAGATACTTTGAGTAGAATTTCTCATCAGATATCTTTATCTCACTTTTTCGATATTTCCATTTTATAATTTTTTCAATATTGGATGGTTCGGGTGACATATGATTAAACATCCATTCAAGAATACCTAAACTTTTAGCTTTTTCTATAATAAAAATCCAATCATATTAGGAATCATTAAAACCTATTTGTATATTTGAAGCCAAATTTTTCCAACATAACGCAAATGCCTTCAGTAAGTTGGTCTGATTTCCACATATTACTGTGATCCATCTGGGGTCTAGTTCTGTCTCTACATTGACTAAACATATTTGCGTTAATGGATTGGGATCATCTTTCCAATGAACTGTCATGCAAATCATAAATACTTGATTCTCTTCATTTCTTGCATTAGGCAGATCCCCCATTTTGCGTCCACTATATGTTTCAATATCCCAGGTGAGAACAAGAGTTCTGTTATGTGAGAGAACTTTGGAAATTATTGGATTATTTGATTTATTATCCTCTAAAGATCGATAGTTTTCTACAGATATGCGAAATGAATATAAATAATCTAGTAAATTTGTATCAGAAACATAATGATATTGCCCTCTCAGAAAGAGGTAACTTCTTTTCACGAGCTATTTTTCGATAATAATGCATGTTGGTAATATCATCTAATGCTGTTTCAATGCCATATTTATGTACCTCTTTTAAAATTCGTGTTCTATCATAATAATTCCATGTAGTGATGCAAATATATGCCTTTTTCTCAGTATGGTAGCCACGAATTGGATACGCGTTGATATCTTTCACTCCAAACTTCGATTTACCAATCTTTTCTGCTTCTGAAATAATTTTTACTAATCTTGGTTTGAATATAGATAAAGGTTCGTTATTAGGCACAAGGACATCAAAGAAAGGTTTGATACCTGTAATATCTACTCTAGCTTTTTGCCCATTAATCAAAGTGCCATAAATACGTAGAATATATGTAGATACTCCACTTCTGTATTCAGTAGCATCACCTACATCGCCAGGTATAAAGTATATAGGCTGTTTATTGGATAGGTTTTGTTGAAGAATGGCTGTTAATTCATTATCACATTTTGAAATGAAAATACTACGCATTGGGATCCCTTCTAAAGTTTCCCTGCTCCTGTACTGCTCAAGTTGTGCACTTTGTTTACTCATTTTTGGTATTTGGTTTTTTATTGATATGTATCAATCTTTGTTCGATTATATTATTACAATATAGTTTGGAAAAGTTTAAATTATTTTTTTTCAGTTGGTGGTAAGTGATAGCAAAAAATATGTATCGAGTATTCTTAGCGAAAATGTAAATGAATATGATAGAAATAGAGAAAACTTTGTGGTCTTTTGCAGAATATATATAATAAATATAGCAGAAGACTATAGTGAAATTGGTATATGTAGTTAGATGCAACGGGTGTGGTCTTTTGCAGAATATATATAATAAATATGGCAGAAGACTATAGCAAAGATATATATACTTCAGGGTGTAGTCTTTTGCGGAATATATATAATAAATATGGCAGAAGACTACACTTTTTGATGACATGTTTTCGGGTGTATAACTTCGGTAATATTATATAATAGTTATAGGAGTTATATACCTGCCTTCCTATATAATTAGTTAAAGTTAACCCACTTTTTTACTATATATATTCTTAGGACATATTTTTGGTATCAAAAATTCCAGCAATCAAAAATTAGATAGCATGTATATAACATATGCGATAGTAATTAGATAGCTTTAATTGATCGCAATTGCGCATACAGTTTGATAGCATACCCGATAGCAATAGCTAGGTAACATTGGGCCAGCAAATGATGATACATAACTGAATGCATTGTTGGTATTTTTTTTGCTCATATGACCCAGTGACAAAAATCGGCCACGACTACTCTACCCATCACTCAAACGACTTGAGTTTTCCTCATGCCCATATCGAAGTTCATAGCTTTTGATACAAGCTCTATTCTCATTTCTCAGCTCTCGTATGTACCTTTGCAACTCCTTCATACATGCGAAAACCAAAGCTGATAGTGAAGGGGGTTTTGGGCTCCCAATTCATCCTTATTTATTTGCATTGTATTGCGATATTATGCACGATTTTTAGAAATAATATATATTATAGAATTTACAAGTAAGCAAAATAAAATTAACTGGCTATTTACTTCTAACTCATATAGCCAGAAGATAGTGATTACAGTTAACAAACTGTTAATAGATCTTTTTAATACAACTCGTAACAAGTGGGATGACAAACTCGTAAACCAATTGCCACTCGAATGACGACGAACTCGTAAACCAATCGTCACCAAGTAACATAAAAAATAGAAATTGCACGTGCATATCCTGATGACGATACAAATGTAATCTACATATCATCCAATGAGGCATCAAATTTTTTATAGATCGTGGGCACGAATACAAATCAGTCGTCGCAGATGGTCACATAACCTAATTCGGTCATTTTCTTATAATGGGAATCAGTTGAAAGCATTAAGTGGGCATACAGATATCAATATCGAATTTGGGTTTCTAAAAGAATTAGGGAGTGATCACCTGGGGTCATCATAACCTGAATCAGGGCGTACCTTAGATTTGAAATTGATCACGACTACCAAACTGATATATGATCGAATGACGACACAAATGTAAATCGGTCGTCATATTTTTTATATAATATAGGTACCCAAGTCTGACAACACAAATGTAAATTCATCGTCATTCGAGTGACGATGCACATGTGATCTTGTCATCACACCTGAGTAGGAATAACCTAGACTAAGTGGAAACAACATAATTATATTGTTTCCACTCCACCTAATCAAAGTTAATGAAAATTTTTTTATTTGAATTTGACAAAACAGTAGAATTAAAATAAAAAGATTCATTGCTTTTGGTTAAGTAGTTGTCAAGTATCTTTACTAAAATTTAAAAAAAATTTGCTACAACATTTATTTTGATAGATGTTTTAAATTGTTTACTGACTTTGCATGAAGATATTTCAACAACCAACTGTTCAAAGTTAATGAAATTTTTTTAATTGAATTCTACAAATGGTAGAAGTAAAATAAAAAAGATCTATTGCTTTTGTTTAGATGATTGTCAAAATATCTTCACTAAAAAAAACTTTTGTTACAATATTTATTTTAATAGATGTTTTAAATTGTTTACTAACTTGCATAAAGATATCTCAACAACCAACTATTCAATGTTAATGAAAACTTTTTATCTAAATTCTATAGAGTTGTAGAATTAAAATAAAAAATTTCATTGATTTTGGTCATAAAGTTGTTGAGATTTCTTTGCTTAAATATTTAAAAAATTTTGTTATAGCATCTATTTAGATAGATATTTTGAATTATTTACTATATTTGAGCAATAATATCTAGATAACCACCTGATCAAAGTTAATGAATTTTTTTATTTTAATTCTACAGAATTGTAGAATTAAAATATAAAAAAATTTATCAATTTTGGTTAAGTAATTATTTGTCTACCAGGACCAACTTTTCTATTTTCGCAAACCATGCCGGTTTCTTTCCTGCTGCATTTTGCTTTTTACTCTTTTTGAGTTGTTTCCACGTACCCAACTGCCACCTGAATAGTCAATTAACTGCTCAAGAAAAAATAACCCTATATTTCTTTCCCAGCGAAAGCCAGCTAGAGCTTTTTGTTTCAGTAGACTTGCAATTTCTGTTCCCTTTTCTGCTAACTGCAAGCTTTTTTTTCATTTCTGCTGAACGCAAGCTCAAGTTCATTCTTCTTGCTTCTGTTAAAATTTTGTATGCAAGATTATGTTTAAGCTTGACTGCTTCTAGTCGTGGTAGCTCTAAGGTCGTAATACAGGAACCACTTTTGCAATCAAGTTGCGCTTGTTGCATTCTTAGCCACGTTGTTTTGCCCAAGTCCCCTTTGTTATTCAATTGCTTCCTCAGCTCCGTGATGTGGTGTGCCATTTGGTTTTGGCATAGTGTTCTTAGTCCTACCAGATTTCTATGTAAAAAAACTGAATTCGCTGCTATCGAAGCCATGTCTGATTTATTCTTTATCACCATCATAATTGGGCTCTGTAGTCTATCATACTGGTCCCTTTTTAACACACAGTGCTGCAGTCTATACTCTAGCCTTGGAATAAGTACACAGTTATTAATATACACCAACTGTGCTAAGGACACACGCTTTTTGCTAAGTGCCTTAGTAACCGTGCTGACTTCTTTCTTGGCTAGATTAATAGTGTGCTGATGATTGGAGCTGCTGGATAACCAAATGCCTAAAAATCGCGTCGATTCATTCCTTTTTTTTTTCCACAATTCTCTCCTTATCTTTCGTTCCATACTCAATGCACCTTAATCCTTTGCTTTTTGTTCCTGCAACTAGCAATTCCAATTTTTTACTGTTGATTTGGATGTCATTTAGGATATAAAATTCTCTTGCTATCTCAAGGATTTTTTCCATTTCTATCTGATTTTGTGCGATAAAGGTTGTATCATCGGCATATGCTATTACAGGGACCCGTATATGCTAAGTATCATAGCTATTAACACGAAGATCTAAAGGCCAATTCACTACTAGATTATAACCAACTTCTTGTTGACTTTGAATCTCTACCAATAGCGGGTCATAAAATATTCTCCAGATCAAGGGGGAAATTACCTCCCCTGATCAATGCCGTCTCCTGCTATCAGTTTCTCTGTTGAACCAAAGCTTGTAAGAATTTCCATTTCTTGGTTTCTAAATAAATTAAGGATAAAATTGATTGTAATTTCTGGGATCTTGATCCTTTGCATTGCTAGTTCGAGCATGTTCAGTTCTACTGAGTCAAATGCCTTTTTCATATCTTGAAACAGTACACAGATTTCCTGTTTTTTTCTTTTGCATCCTCTAGTAGACAGTTAATAAGATGTATGGGTGCAGCTGTACCCTTTTCAGGCAGCCTGGCAAAGTTTCGGCCCTTTAGTATGCCTTTTCTTTTAAAACTTTTACGAGTCTGTTTGAGACCAGTCTTACTACTGTCTTCCGGAATAATTCTAGCAGGAGTATCGGCCTTACATTGTTTAAGTTGTAGCACCAGTCTTCTGTTTTCAGTATCAGGTACAAGACCCCTAGCTTCCATTTTTTTGGTATCGTACCTTCTTTTATACATCTGGATGCAAAGTTCATAAAGCAGTGCTTTGTAGCCTTCCCTACATTTCTGATTAGTGGGTAAACAATGCCAGATGCACCCGGAGCTGATTTGTGGTTCACCGATTCCAAGGCAGTTAACCACTCTTTTTCTTCCACTGTGTTTGCCATTTTGCGAACCAAGCTTCATTAATGTCCTGTCTTGAGTTGTATTGCTTTTTCCAGTGAGGAGGCAGGGCCTTGTGTGGATATGTTTTACGTTTTCTAAATTGACTCACAAAGTGTGCTTGTACCTCCTGTAGTACTTCTTCCGGCTCATAAATTAAGTTGACTTTGTCTCTGAATTCCTTAATTACTCTATCTATTTTTATTTTCCGTTGTGGTTTGTCCAAAAGGCTGCTTATCATTTTCCTTTGATTTGTTACTATAGTGTCAAATCGGGCTTCTATGTGTTCCCTAATCTCTTTTTCTTCTATTTTCTTTAACCTAAGGCGCCATTCTTTGTGTAGGATCTTGGCCCAGCTCTTGAGATTTTCTTGGTTTATTGGTTCATCATCTGGCGCTATTTCTTCTGGACTTACCCCTGCGGTCTTCTTCAGTTGTAGCAAAAGCTTCTGCAGTTTGTTTCTATCCATTTCCGATAAAGAGCTACTTCTAATCTTTTTGTACCCCCGATTGATTTCTTTGATTCCCAGTCTTAGTCTTTTCTCCTCCGAGGTTTCCTTACTTATTTTTTTTTATTTCTGGTATCTTCTTTTTCTTCTGGAGGCTATTGTTTGCTGCTATTCTAATGCATTCTTCTATAGTATCCCATTCTTCATCCAGGTTACTGGGCCTGTGTTTCTCCCACATGTTTGCTAGCTTTTTCTCTAACAGGCTGCTGTACTTGTTCCAGTCCTCCTTTGATGCCTTGTCAACTTCGATGGTTACTTTTGTTTTGTTCCATCTTTTTACTTTTGCTGCATTCCTGGATCGTAAGTCAATCCCTATAATGATACTAGTCCTAATTAATTTATGGTCGCTCATTGTACAGCATACCATCTCATCAGCTTTGTTATATACAACGTTGCTTCTCCATTCATTAGAAACCCAAATATAATCGATTTTTGTATTTTAATTTTTGTTTGACCAAGTTGGTTCTTGCTCTATCTTTTGTGTATCATAAAAATTCTTTTCCTCTAGCAAGGCTAAAATTTCCTTTCTTAGATTGGATTTGGGGTTGTGATTTTTTGATTTACATTTATTTGCTCTGACAATGTCAGCTGAGCTGCTCTCAAGTATTTTTCCTCTATCGATATTTAGGTCCCCTAGTACAATAAGTCTTTGGGTTTTCCTCATTCGCTTTCCTAATCTTTTTTTAAGTTGTTTTAAGATTTTCTTCTGGACTGCTCTGTTGTTTGGGGCAACATATAAATATACGATGACAATTGTTAGTCTTTTGAAGTCCAGTGTTATATACGCATAGTATGGGTTCTCCTTTTCCACATTAGTAATATGTATCTCCCAGTATTTCTTAATTAAAATTTCCAGTCCTGACCCTTTAACTTATTATTTTCTACACTTGCCCATAAGCCCTTGTATGTACATTGTTCGTTTAACAAGAAGTCTTCTTCTCTGCTGTCTATATTTGTTTCTCCTAATCCTAGAATATCCAGACCTTTGCTTTTAGCAAAATCTATTACTGCTTTTAATTTGTTTTATTGCTTTTAATTCTATTAATATTGTTAAAACCAATGTTCAAAATATTAAATTGTTCGTAATTATTGTCCTTCTCTCTTTTTTTTCCTTTGCCTACCGTATTATGTAGGGCCAGAGACTGTCTTCTATCATTGAGACTTGAAGGCTCCCCTGACTTGTTCTGTAATTCAACTGGTGCGGAAATTAGGATCTGTCTGCAAGTTCACTACTTGCAGCACTGAATGAAGCTTCGATCTGTTGCAACTCTAATCTCGAGAGTCTTTCAAGAATTTGTGCGAGCATGTCTTGTGTGCTCTGGTCTTTTTCGTTAACCCTTGGCTGTACTATCTCTTTCTGGTTTCTGTAGCTTGCTTCATTACTTTGATTTCTTGTTTTAACTAATCTACTATTTAGTCCCGTTCCTGTCTGTGTTTGGTTTTCCTTCCCTGTTGGTCTAAATGCCCTTGTTTGTTGTGAGTTCTTTCTCTCCTGACCTTCATCGGTACTGTCTTTGCAGATCTTGTTCTTTGCAGTTTCATAGTTTTATTTATGCTAGTTGGTGTGGCTTTTGCACTCTCCAAAAAGGGCCCTGTGCCTGTTTGGTTAGTGGGGCCTGTAGACCAGACCAGCTTAGTATTATAGTAGTATACTCTTTTCTTTAGGGCCTCTTGTAGGTTATTGTTTGATTCAAAGTATACTAATGCAGTTGTTCTCTGGTTATAGTTGCTATTATATGAGATGTATACAGCTTTTGCATTAATCCCTCTAAGTTGGCACAAGAGCATTGTTTCTATTGCTGATCTAGGTACATTTCTGATGACTGCTTTGTATACTGCTCTGCTTTCTAACACCTCTTTTGAGAAATGGCCCTCAGAAATTCTGCACATTCTGCCTTCCTCAAAGTGAATCGCCCAAGCTTTTTTGAATGCATTTTCTTGTTGCTCATTCCAGAAGAAAATATTGAAGGATACTGCTTTCTTATTGTTTTGGTTGTGCCATTCCGTGAAGTAAGACCTTCTATAGAATTGTAGGCTTCTTCATACTCTTGCTGATCTTGTATCTTCTGGAATATCCCACATAGTGTATGTATAGGCAGTTCGTGGCCTTTTTATAGTTCCAGTTTTGGCTACTTCAGAGTTTGCCCCAGACAAGTTCATATTTGTCACTGCAATCTTTTTGTTTCCTTCTGCACTTTTCCACTCTGTATTTTCCTATTCACTTCCTGTGCCTACTACTTCTTCAGCTTCTTCTTTGGTGTTTCCTTTGGTACTATTTTTTCACCCTGTTGATATCTTGAGCTTTCTATTTCTATTTTAGATTTCTAGTAATCCATAATCACTAGTGCCGCATTCTTGTGTTAGTAGAAGGTTCTTCCTCTCTTCTTCTTTTGTCCTATTATGTTTTGTTCCTTCTTTCAATCTAGTTTCTGTCTTTAAATACTCTACATACTTGTATAACTCAAAAATACAGCAGCACATGCAAATGAACTCTGGTTCTGCTCCAGCTATTGCTGCAATTTCTTTGTCTTTTCTTAGTGTTCTAGTCCTGTGCTCTAATAGAATTTTCTTGCGTTCTTCTTCTGATGATTTAAAAATGGTCTTATATCTGAGAAATTTAGCCTTCCAATTTATATCTGTAGAAGTTGATTGATTATCATGGCATACTGATTCCTGTATGTTGAGATTGTATTTTGTTTCTAAAAATAGATTTGTTGGTATACTATTTGTGGCTTTGTTTATTTGTTGTTTTCTTGACTCGACGTGTTTATTTATTTAGTGCCCGATTTGGTTATATTTATTTCATCTATTTACGTGTAGTTGTTGTTGTTTTGCTTTACGATCTGCAGTACTAGGTAAGTGCCAAATGCCCACTTTTTGCAAAAAATCTAGAACAAATTTTTAAAAGTAATTTGTCCTTGCGCAGAATTTAGTTTTGATTTTTCTTGAGTTCTATATTGAGCAGTATTGTTTTCTGGTTAGGAATCTGCTTCTTCTTATAAAGTCTTTGATGTTTCTTCGTATTGACAGTTGCTAGTTCCATTTAACTTTTGCCCATACTGGGGATTTTAGATCTTCTTTCTCTTATTTTAAGTGGAAGAAGTTTGTCTATATGAGCTTCCTGTTTAGTTGTCCTTGTGTTTCTTTAGTGGCATTCGTGTTAAATCAGCTGTTTGTCTTAGTGTACCGCCTGTTTTGTTGTTTTTATTATGCTCCCGATTTGGACCAGATGATTAGCAGGAAGAGTTCTGATATATTTGATTTCTGGTATATTTTTAATTTTAAATATTATAATAAAATATAAATTATTATACTGTAATTATTTAATAAAATTAATATAAAATTTTTATATTTTAGGAACAAGTGTTCTTGTTGAATGTATTTTTTCAAGTAGTTCTGATTTGATTTCTGCTAAAAGATATAGTATATTAATATTTATTAGTAATAGGTTTTTTAGTTTGTAAATTCAAACTTTTTCCTATTAATTTTTATTTAAATATTATATTATATTATTATTTTATCTTTTATTTATTTATATAAATAAATTTATATTTTATTTAAAATTTGCAAATAAATAAATATTTATTAATAATTATTTTAGTACTATATATTTATTAATAAAATTTTTATATTTATTTAAATTAAAATTAGTTTATACTATAATAATAATAAATGTTGATAATTTATCTTCTTAGTAATTAATTACTCTATATAATTTACTAATCAAATACAGAATCTTGTATAACAAAATAATAAATTTAAGAAAATATTAAAAATTGTAAATAGCTTAAAATTTTATTATAAAATTAGCTTTAGACTTTTAAGTAAAAATTTTTAACATCTAGTTTACATATTATAACACATTCTAAATCTAATATAGGCCTTACTCTGGCTCTAATATTAAATCCAATTTATTTGAATAATAGAGCAGTTAATTAACTAGATATTAAAATTAGTTATTTAATAATAATTTAAATAAGTTAAATTTTAAATTAAAATATAGTAAAATTTTTTAATAGTTTAACTAAAGTATACTAGTACTAATAATATAATTATATTATTTAATAAATTATACAAATATAGTATAATAGAAATAATCTAGTTGTCAGTGGCAGTAATAGTCACTGGATTACAAATGACCAACCAGATTGTGTTACAGGATCAAAACAAATGCTAAAGTTAATTGTCATTAAGGTCAGGATTAGTGTTGAGTTAGGGTTGGGGTTGAGGATATTATATAGAAAATTTTGCAAGAATTTTTTTAATTAGAACACAAAGGTGATTTTATAGGTAAAGTTTTGTGCTATTGCGAATTTTGAAAATTTCAATGTTTTCTTCACTTTTGGGTTACATAAACGTTACACCTGATCCCATGATGTGATTGGTCAATTGCAACCCAGTGACTGTTACCACTGGCAACAAAAGATTCGCCCTAATATAAAGGTCAGTATTATATAAAATGAAAAATTTTTAATTCTAATAATAGCTTAGACTCTAACTTTAAACTAAAAGAAATTTATTATTTCTTATTAATTTATTGTTTTAATAATAATATATATATATTAATTTTATATAAAGCTGTAATATTAGTATTACAAGTATTATTTAATATAACTATTTTTTAAAAAATGAAATAAAAATAATTTAATATTCTAAATTAATAAAAAAACATTATTATATTATATTATATTTATATAAATAAATAATAATTTAAAATAAAATAATAAAAAACATATTAATAAACTACTATATATTAATATTAAATTTATTTAATATGCTATAATAATAAATTAAATAATTCAACTTAAAATAAAATTAAAATTTTAATATATTAAATATAAAATAAATTAGTAGAGAGAGAGAAAGATCAAAATTTGATATCACCTTTGACAAAGTTTCGGGTCGGGTTCGGGTTGGGTTGAAGCGCTAACCCGAAAGTTATTCAACCCGACCCGACCCGAACTTTCGGGTCGGGTTCGAGTTGACCATAACCCGACCCGACCCGACCCGTTCGGAGCACTAATTTTGGGTTCCCAAGTTCCTATTGGTTGAGCAAATTTTGTCCCTCATTGAATGAAATAAGGTTGTTCTCAAGCACCTCGCTCTATGACTAATAAAATGATCTGATTGGATGAAAAACGGATCATGTTTAATCATTTCGATCAAAAAAACCTGGAGCTAGCAATCATCTTTTTTTTTCATAGAGTTACTCTGATTGGCTAAAATTCAAAATCCGCATTTTGCACAATGAACTTCCGGCTAAATTATTATAAAGATCATTTCAATTAAATTCGATTGATCGAAATGATTGAGCAGCACCTCGATCACTAGCAAATCTCATTGAGGGAGCTGCTTGAGAACAACCTAAATCACTACTCGGATGGCTTAAGCATGACTGAAGTTCTTTTTTATTGGTTATTATATCAGATGATCGTCATCAAATTTGATTGGCCAGTATATCTTAAGTAACGATTAATATTTTCATACGTATCGTTAGTGTTAGTGAATAAGACTATCTGTTACGTATAATGCTGTATACCTGAAACTGTATCCATAAAACCTTTTTACATTATAATTTGAATTAGTTTTGACATATGTACTAGTACAATCCCATTAACTAATCTTTTATCGCTTTAACAATCGAAACGCTGTTTTATTTACTTTTAACTTTGACATGAATACCCGGAGAATACTCATCACAAAATTTATTATTATAGCCAGTATGTACTTGCTCCCCTCTCTACATTACATGTATATTCACATGTTCATATCTACAATAAATTATTTAGTCTTTCCGAATTATGCAAATTCTATAACCACCACAAGTGACCTAAACATATCGTAAAAGAAAAATAAAAGTTCTCTGTAAGTACAAAAAGTATAAAAAAAAAGAAAGATATAAAGATAATACGTAATATTTGAGCTAGTAAGGATTATATACTTAATTTGTAAGCTTATACACATGCCTATATACCTTTATACATTCAGCTCGTGTCTTATAAAAGGACATATAAACTGGAATCATTGGGAGATCAGTGGGAGATCAGTGAGATCTCTCTTCACAAAACACGTATGTTGAGTTTGTTGAACTATATGACCAAGTTTTACGGAGAATGGTCAATTTTTTAGTGTGCCATCATATGACATACCCCTCCCTCATATGACTTTTAATATATAAAATCTTGTGTAACTATCGTGCATAAATAGAAATTCGGTCATGCTGATGGCTTAAAAATTAATGTAAAAAAGTATCAATTCGAATAATTGGTATGTAATTGTTATTTCCGAAAAAGTTAATTAGTAGTCCGCAGTTAAAGGGAACAAATTTCATAGTAAAAATCGGCGGGCATGTGACTATTACCTTATATAGTAAGTGGAACGTCATGTGCTTCAATTCATAAGAAAAAACTCTATAGTAAACAATTGAAAAATACTCGTATCTTATGATCTATCAAACCGATTTTTGATGATTTTACTACCATTAGAATCGCAAGAATTTGCTCTACAACTTTCAATTAAGCAATAAGAAAGAGTTACTTAATAAAAAAATTACTTTTATATGTAAGCAAGCCCCATTCGCACACTATAGAAATTTACTATTAAATTTTTATTCAAACATTTCTTACTCATTAGTTCTCTAGCTCTTCAAAACCGAATAAAAACACTTCGGAAGCTCTATTTCAGCAGTTTTTCTTGAATCGTTTCATCGCAAACTTAAATAAACATATATGAGAGGACAGCCAAGTAGGAGCTAAAATTTGTTCTTATTTATTTATTTTTTATTTATTTTATGTTTTTTTTTTTAAATTAAGTTTTTATTTTTTTTATTTCGCTTTTATTTTATTGTATTTTACTTTATTTTAAATTTTTTTTTATTTTAAATTATTTTTTTATTTTAAATTATTATTTTATTTTTATTTCCGTATAACCGAAATGACGCACAGAGAGTTATTTCGAATTTCGGCCTGAATTAATCTTAATTTAGGCCGAACTTCGAAACCACACTTATTTCGTGATTATGCGGTACTTTTATTTTTTTTTAGTTTTTACTTTTTTTATACGTTAACCGAAAAATTAACTCCAAACGGCCTTAGATAGGTTTAGGTAGTAATTATAAGCAAAATTGCCTTCCTACAAAGTAACACACTAAGGTAGGTTTAGACTGTCGTTTTGTATTTTTCAAGATTTTCGTTCCTCATTCTTGTTTGCTTCGCCGAAGATCATCAAATTCCTAATTTGATTGGTCAGGTGTCACGTGATTCTGCTCCGCTTTAGACTCTCCATATATAGAGCTATGTACGTACGCCAGCCACTAGTAATATCTCATGCACGAAAGTAATAAATCGAATTTATATATTGAATTTGATTTTTAAATAATGATAATATTTTATTTTTTTTTATTTTTTTTTTTTCATATGTTCATTTTACCGAGAGGGCCGGGGGCCGTTGGGGGAGAGGGGGATGATGTTAACCGAAAAACTAACTTCAAACGGCCTTATATACGTACATAAAATTAATTCTAAATGCTTCTAAAAGGGATCGCTAACCTTAAATCTACTTCCCGACAAGTCATAGGCGCATGTACTCAAATCTTCTGACCAAAATCAAAATTTTAGAGATCAGTCAAAATTTTATATATATATATTTTTTATTATTTATTATAAATAAAAAATAATAAATTAAAACAATAGCTAAAATTAAAATATAGTACATTTTTTTGTGAGAAGTCTAGCTTTACAAGTCAATAATAATTTGCATATCTATCAAATTACGCATAGACCGAGGCTCTTATTATATTGATTTTAAACGAATGTGGAGAATTTATATATATATATATATATATTCTGCATAATTTCACGTGATTTTATTTTTACAAGTAAATACAACCCGAATATGATAAAATTTTTTTGGGGACCGAGCTGCTCAGCCACAATACAATAATATAAAATTTTCATGAAATTTAACGAAAATCTTTTCCGCTTTAGCGTAAAAGGAAATGAGGCGGATCACGAGCAAGATTTTAACCAACAAGCAAACAGGCACATGCCCAACCTTATTTTTTAAAGGCAGTGTTCAGAGGTAGATCGTCGAAAAAGATTGAGGAGGGTTAAATAATTGATTCTCCAGATCTATTGGATCAATTGAGCGTTACGATACACCATATAGCATTATAGTCAATACATAATTTTCAAACTATTAATTCTATAAATTCAACCCGATTATGCTTAAGATCTGCTTTCCTCCCACAGTCTTATCGACTAACTGAATGCCCCAAACTTTGCCTAAGAACTGACCGTTGTGCAAAACTATTCCAATACATATTTCACCTTCTTTAGCTCACATTCTTTACCCCTTTCATTTTCACTACCTCCCCAACTATAAAGTTAAGTTATTATATACCTTCTTATTCAAAATCTCCCTTTTATTGTGCATATAATTTAAAAAAATGTCCAATGCCCAATTTTTAAGGGAATATAAGCTCGTAGTAGTTGGTGGTTGTGGTAAGATACTTTATCATCGTTTATTACGTATCAATTTAATGTTTCTGCGAATCTGGCCACTTCAGATTGTCTTTATTGCAAACTGACATCGAGTTTCTGAAGCATTTTAATTTTATACCTATATCTTCGTTACTCCATGTCAAACTACTTTAACTTCGTTTCTCAAATTGGCTTTTTTAAATCCACTTTTCTGTATAACGAAAATAGGTACTGACAAATCTGTACTCATTCTCCAGTTTATTCAAGCACACTTTGTTGACGAATATGATCCTACGATTGAATGTATGTAAAATAGCGAAAAAAAATACATGATTTTGAAGAACTCTAGTTATATTCGTATACGAAAAATTGCTGTACAAAGATTGTTCAGCGCTACAAATATTTTTCCAACTCAGACTGCTTTCGCAAACCATGCGTCATTGACGATGAAGTTGCTTTATTAGATATTTTGGATACTAACGGGCAAGAGGAATACAGGTATGTGAATTTAAAAATATTGATAATTTTGAAATTTCATATTTTAATACCTTGACACTATCAATAGTGTCATGCGAGAACCATACCGGTACATGCGTACTGGAGAAGGGTTTCTTCTTGTCTATTCCATTACATCTCGTAATTCTTTTGATGAAATTTCCACGTTTTATCAACAAATTCTTCGTGTAAAAGATAAAGATTACTTTCCAGCCATTGTTGTGGCTAATAAATGTGATTTAGAAATGGAGAGACAAGTTTCTGAGCAAGGTTTATATGGCAAAATTTTTTGCTTTTCTAATGCCCTTTTTTGATATTATTTTCACATATCTTTATTCGTATTTCTTTTGTAGAGGATCGAGAGCTTGCTAAACAACTCAACTGTAAATTTATCGAGACTTCTGTCAAGAAACGCATTAATGTAGATGAAGCATTCTATAATCTTGTCCGTGAGATTAGAAAATACAACAAAGAACAGCAATATGGGGGCCGAACCCCTGCAAATCCGGGGAGCGGAAATGAATACACTCATGAAGGAATTGAGGAAGGTGGTTGTTGTTGTGTAGTCATGTAAAAATATATTGTTTATAGATTACATTATATTATATCAACTTATTTTTTTTTAAAAAAAAAAAACAAACGATCATAAAATCAACCTTTTCCATTCACGTTTATAATTTCTTTGAAACTTAATATTATTATATCTTTTAACATGTCATTCATTACATAAACACAAAAGGAATGAATTAGGTAATTGTTTTTTATTTTACAATTAGACCCGTTCGTTTTATCCTTCTCTTTATTGAAATGACGGCTTATTTGTTCATTTTGGGCTTTTAGGTTCCAAAGTGATACTTAGTATCTTTAGCGGTTTACATTTTTCTTATTTATAAACTATAACAAATTATATAAAACCGATAATAACATTCTTTACAAAACGAAGCGTCAATAGATGCAAGACAGACAGCCTGTACATGCTTCTCCATTCATAATGCAAGCAATTCCACAAGTTACAGCAGCTACAATACATTTTGCACATTCCTTGGTATTACATGTAGTATTCTCATATCTTGAAACAGATCTAACATCACAAGCACATCTACCATTACAATTGCAATAAAAAATCTTGCAGGAATTAACTTGGACTGCAAAGAAAAAAAAGACCAATAAAAGCAATATGTGTGCTTGTTTCATGGCAATGTACTTCAACTTTTTACTGACGACCTTGTTCACAGAGTTTAATAAAATTTTGGTATATTAAACTGTCCTTTTGCTAACTATCGAATAAATTTTTTTTAAATGTTTTAATAATTGGGTGTCCGAAGCGAAAGACATTAGCAGTATAGCGGTACTAAAACTATTGTGAATTTTTTTTTTGGCATTTTAATTTATAGTAATTCGTCCAAACCCCAAAGTTTAAGTTATGTTTTATGATATAAGTTGTGTGGTTTGTTGCATATTTAATCCCTAATTATACTAGAATTATATGAATTATATTAAGGATCTTAAATTCTGGGATTTAAATAGAATCGATGGCAATGGACAATTTATTCTAGTGTATGATTAGATACGGGTTTAACTTGGGGTATCAAAAGTCACTAAACACACATCCCTTTTTTTAAGTGACCTTGTATAGATATTATTTATGCAAAATATGCATATTTTGCCCATATAAGGTCACTGAACGTGTTTACGTAGTAACTTTTTGAAGCATTCAAATAGGCTATAAATAAGCAGAATCATCTTTTATGCTTTAACGAAAGTTTTTTATGAACGATTTTCCTATATATTCCTTCCTTTGATATTTTTCATGTTTACTTATATTAACAAAAGTCATCAGATTTAAATTTAGTATTAAAAAAAAAGCATCCAAGGCTCCTTATATAGCTTTTATACTGTAATCATACGCAAGCTTGGGGATACGTATCTCTCTATTTTATTTACAATATTTTATCAGTTATTATTTCATTTATTCATCAGTTTTTTGTTTGAATCACTGTTAATGAGAGTGTCTAAAAGTATTCATCATCTGAAAATGCTTGATGTTATCCTTTTTAAAAAAAGGAAAAAAGAAAAATAGTTAGTGTAAGAATGAATGTACAAATAAAACGGTTTACGATTTATATTAAGCGTATAGCATGCTAAGAAGCACAGTAAAGAAATTTGTTTGATATCGACAATGACATAAATAACTATTTAAGGCATTATAAAATTGGTCAGACGCGCATTTAAATATGCAGAATTATAATTTTTCTATATTTTAACCATCCATTTAATTATTTTACGTAATGCTAGTAGATATATTCGAGCGTTAAAGTTTTATGCTTATGCATTATTGCAGATTGGACTTTTTCTGTATTTTCAAGACATGAGATCAAAAAAAAAGGTGCAATTTCTAGAGTCAATTTCAAACCAATTTTAGTAGATGCAGTAACTAAGTTACAACAATATGTTAATATGTAAGCAATTGTAGTAGATGCAGTAACTAAGTTACAATAATATGTTAACAATATGTTAACATGTAAACAATTGTAGTAGATGCAGTAACTAATATATTAATATAATTAAAAAATTAATGAACCTTTAAAAAGACATAATGGGCATAATAAAGCAGTCAGATTAATTGTCACATATCGTATTAAATAAAGACTTATTATAAAAAATTTTTTTCAATGGTTGTGATGCGTGGAACCTACTTCGGTTAATCCTATCATTAACTATACAACTATTCAAATTTGATACTGTATAAATTATTTGTGTCTAATTCCTATAATCATTATTTTGACGCTGTTGCATCTAAAGTAGCCCCTATATAAAGTAACATATCTAAAGTAGCGCCTGACTAAAATTACGACTTAATGTATGCATGAAGATCTAATTTCGGTGCTTAATTTTAGTCAGCTACTTTAGATAGGGGCTACTCTAGATGCAACAACGCTAAACAGACCTATATCAATAGTTTCTCACACTTACAGTACCATAATTCGAAATTTTAACAGTTTATATATGCATATTAGAGGTGAAGGCGAATCGTCCCAACGATTGCCGTAACTAGTTACGACATAAGATTTAGCTAGTTACGGCTTAAGCCGTAGCTTTATTGGGCATCATTGGGACATTATTAGGTCGATTCGCCTGCATATATGCATTAAAAAATATTCTAAACCTCATTCTGAAAAAAAAACAATGTTTTTTTGATGTCTGACGAAACCATTTTTGCAATGTTTTATCAGATGAAACTTTGGTAGTACCTTAATTATGATGAAAAATTTTTCTCGGGTTAAGAGAGGTACGCATACCTTTGTATTGCGTTACTATATTTTGATCGAAAGGACCAACGCATGTATCAAATTGATTACAGGATGCCAATAATGCCAAATATTAAAATTTATTAAATTGCTTTAATAGATATACAGCATCAATTGATCATTTTAAAATGCCAGCATTTATCAGAATTTAATACATTGTTGTCATAGTTACCATTAGTATACGGATAGAGTGAAATTTGGTCTTTCCAGTCGCCTCTATTATTCAAGAGACTGCTGAATGTTTTGGTTAACTTTCGAAAGTGTAGAAAAATAGAGGTTAAGCTTAAAATCACGAGTAATAATCTTGATGAACAACGTTGTGTATTTAATAAATTAAATTAGCAAAGATCGATATTTAAAGAATTAAAATAATTGAATAATGTTGTAAACTATTTCCAAGAAAGATATAGGCATTTATGTATTCATTATCATGAACTATACGATTTATTTTATAAATATCTTAAAAAATAACAACAGAAATGATAATGAAATATTGTATATACTAATTATATATTATATGCATAAAGTTTAACGTTAGGATTCTGTTTATTCAATATGAGAATGTATGACGATATACGTTTAATTTTTTTATTGTGTAATATTATGCTAGAAATTTGTATAATAGTAAAATATAGAAGTACTGGTAATACAATGTAAAAAAAATGGTAGATGAAATAAATGGTTATTTACCTCATGCATTGAATTCAAAGCAATAGTTTCAGTTAATCTATCATAACAACTTTTACAACGATTGCATTCTTCGTCCCACTGTTTTACAATCAACGGAACAATCAAAGAATCAATTAACCATTCGAATCAATATTATCCATATTTTATTTATTCCAATTTTGAAATATGTTTATTGATAGTATTATTTGTGTTTCCAAAATTGGTCTAAAATAATAATATTTCTATTAATTTTTGGAAATCTTCTTTAATATGTCGTATACAATCCAATCCTTTATCAGATAGATATTGTAACTTGATTTTCAGCGTTGAGACCAATTTGCCAATTTGACTAGTCTGGTCGAATATTAATGTTAAGGTAAGATGATACAAAATTACGTTTTTGATGCAGTAAAGTTACGCTTTTGATTAAAATCATATTGTTGCATTAAAACGTAATTTTGAAATGGTCACGCACGCGTGTTCAAGTTTGTCGATTTAGTGCAACATACATGCATTTCACGCGTTTGTGCAATAAGATGATCATCATATGATACGCTCACATAATGCTACGCATTTTCCTAGTATAATAGACTTGATCAATTTGACCAGTTTGACTTGACCAGACCAATTTGACCAGCAAATGTTTGGTCGACCATTAATTTGCCCAACACTGATGATGTTAATTATAGCCATATATCCAGTTCAGCATTTCTTTCAATACGAAAATAACTAGTAATAAATTATTAAAAGAGTAATAGTGCATGTTTTTAGCATGTTCCGAAGTTTTACCAGTTTGCATTGTTCACAAATAGATATGGCATTTTGTAAATTAATTTTGCTTTCTTTAAATCTGTCGAATCTCCAACTTTACCAAAATATTTAAAGTAGCATATACGTTATTTACGAATAAATTAAAATTTCATTTAAAACTTTTTTAGACTTACTTTTTCTATTTTCAAGCAAGTATTCATAAAATGTTTAATTATTCTCACATCTTGAATCTAGAGATTAGACCCGGTATAAAATTTAATTCCGGGTTACCCGTCCGTTTATTAAACTCTTACCCGGGTAACGACCCGGTTAATCTCAAATGATCCGGTTGACCCGGTTAACCTGTTTACCCCGTTTATGATTATATAAGAATTAACTCTTCACGTGGTTATAAACATTTAAACCAGAATTGGTATAAGCAAATATAGAGACACGAAGTAACGATCATCCAAACCAGAGAACTATATTTTCTAAAAAAAAAAAAATAATAATAATAAATTTTCAACTTTCGACTGACTACTTTGTAGCAGAAACTACCGGTATGCCTCATTGCTAACCCTTAAAGTATTATTATGGAGATTAATAAGTGGTATATTAGAATAATTTGCGAAACATAAATTTCTTATGATATCCGTCCACGATTCTCACGTGATATATATTTCTATCCGGGTTATCCGGTTGGCATATCTATGACCCGGTTAAGGGATGCTTATACGGGTTACCCGAGTAAGCCTTATCCGGGCTTAATCTCTAGTCCTATCATTAACTATACTAATACGGTATAAATTATTGTGTCTAACCTATTATCAGTATTTAATGCTAAACAGATCTATATCACACTTACAATACGTAAAATCTCGTTATGCATATCAATCAAAACTCCCATTGATAGTTTAACAGTTTATATATGCATATTAGAGGTGCATGCGAATCGTCCCAACTATTGCCATAACTAGTTACGACATAAGCTTTAGCTAGTTACGGCTTAAGTCGTAACATTTGGGACATCATTGGGACATTATTAGGACGATTCGCCTGCACCTCTAATGCATATACGCTGTGAGACCGGAAATGTGACCTGCAGGAGACATGTGCTCATGACCTCGGGAGTCCAAATTAGGTATACTGGTATTAACCCGCGAAATACCTCTCGGAAATCGAGGCTAACGGTGCAACTATCGACAGGGAGTCACGTGAGCACAGAGACACGGGGCTGTGCTGTGGTATATCGCAGTTGTTAGTATTTATACAAGCGAGAGGGTTTTATGTTTATAGTGTGATTTGACAATTCGAAAGAGAGTGTGATGTAATGTATAGAATCGATTAGAGTGTGTCCTCCCTATAACAAATTGCAGCACGGAATGATACTGCAATACACGAGAAAGTTTGAATATGGAACCACACGAACCTGCACGTAAATCTATACGAGACAATGTATGGGAAAGCACGTTTACAGCACGTAATAAGGCGCGGATTCCGTGCAACAGTGCACGTACTAACGTGCAATTTTATGTGTTTTCTCGTGTATTGTCTCGTGCATATTTATATGCAGGTAACATATCTGATATAATAGCATATATCCGTACTACATATACACATAATAACATATATCGTATATGCATTATTTTATTAGCTAATTTTATTAACTAAATTTTTAAGTTTTATTAACTAAATTTTGTATTTTATTAACTATAATTATTTTATTAATTAAATTTATAATACAAATGCGTTAATTTAATAATTTACATTCCGAATAAGAAAATACTTCTATTACTAAAACTACCAACTTTAAAAAATAATCCAGCAACTAATAATATTGAAAAAAACAAAGTAATAGTACCAAAATGAAAGGTTTTAAAAAAAATTTGAAATGACTACTCTAGGAATAACTTCAATAGGGAACTCCGGTTGTGGCGACTCCAATGGCAGTAACTCAAGAGAGATACTAAAATACAAATATTAATAAAAATAAAAGAAAAAATAATAGTAAAAAAAAATAAAGCTGCGATACCACCAAAAATGATGATAAAACATATGCCAAAAATGATAGTAATTCCAAAAGAGCAACTTCCAAGGCAATAACTCTAAAGGACAGTTTAAAATCAATGACAATAACTAAAAAAATTATATAAAAATTAATGAGTTGTAAAAAAAAAATTTATAAAAAAATAAAAATTAATGAGTTGTAAAAAAAAGAAAATTATAAAAAAATAAAAGAAAATAATAAAAATTATAAGAGTAAACAAAAAAACAAAAGCAAATATTTATTTGCTTACAAATCAAATGTAATTGATTTGTGCACGTCAATGCACAGAACTTATTATTGTTAAGTGCAAAAAAAAACAAAAAAAACAACAAAATGAATGTTTTTGTGCGCGTCAATGCACGGAATTTATAATCATTAAGAATCTTAACGATTATCACGTTAATGCACGGAATTATGATCTTAATGATTATCATGTTAGTACATGAAATTATAATCATTAAGGATCTTAACAATTGTGACAATTGTGATATCATGCACAAAAATTATAATTGTTAAGAATCTTAATGATTGTGATGATAATGATATTACTGTATTAATGAACTGAAATTATGATCATTAAGGAGTCTTAACAATTGTGATGATCATGAGAGGACCCGAATAATCTATGTGAGGTTATATTTGAGCATCATAGTAAAAATTTTTTTGGTTAGCGGTTTTGGTTTGGTAATATAAGCTATATTTCAAACATTAGTTAAACCTTTTATCCAATTTTACCTTTTTTTGAAATACAACGTTCTCTAAAAAAAAAAAAAAAGAAAAAATAAATAAAAAA